>JAXQGJ010000515.1:0-13806 GCA_037039655.1 Pseudozyma sp. M118-08B | reverse complement strand
AACCCCCTCCCCGACATAGTATTGCCAGTAAGCGAAGGAGTGAGACCTCTCGTACTCCGATCGAGCAACGCCTTTGCCGCGGGAGTCAAATCTTTCCTCTTACTCGCAACAGGACTGGGAGCGAACGCACGAGCGCGTAGTCCCGCCAATCCGGTGTACCTTTGCGTGCCGTAGGGCGTCGCCCCTCCCCCTGCCCTCTCTTTCGATTGCGGTTTTGGAGAAGAAGCGGTCGCCATGAGCCGCTGCGCAGCTTCCTCCCTCTTATCGAGTCGAGGTAGTTCGAATCCGCTCCCACTTCCTCCTTCTCCATCGGCGCTGCTGCTATAGAGAGCGGAAGTGCGGGGATCGGCTCGACGTCTCGCTTTGATCGAGTTGTAGATTTTCAGATGCATCTCTTCCTCCCCACGATGCTGTGGCGTGGAGTACGGTGTGACAAAGCCATATCCGTTCACTTTGGGCGTTTCCACACCTCCAAGCTTACTAGGGTCTATCGTAGATGAACTAACAGACCCCGCACGACCACGTTCGATGGCCGCATCGATACGCGAGCTGCTTGGAGACCAGCCGGCTTCGCTTGCCTCCCTTTCATCGTTAAACCCTTCATCATCGTCGGTGGGCAGGCGGAGGGCGGTGAAGTTGGTTCGTGGCTCGTCCTCTGCTTTATTGCCTGCTGCAGAGTGATACGAGGTGGTGCGAGAAGCGTGGAGGGAGGTAGTATTGGCATCAGGACCATACATGAGGGCGTTACGTGCGGTGTACTTCCATCGGTTGAGGCCGATGAGCGCCGGGCGGTCGTCTTTACGCGGTTCGGGGACTAAGATGAGGTCGTCGAGCGGGTCTTTGTTCGTTCCAATGTTTTCAGTAGATGCTGTTGGTGCAGTCTGTTCGCCCTTGCCCTTGCCCTTGCACCTATCTTCAATGAGGAGCGTCTCCTTCTTCGCCTGCTCCAACAGCTTCGGGTGATCCGGATTCGCTTCGATCGCAAGGCGTCTACCTCGTTGCGCATCCTCTTCCTCTGCTTGCGTGATTCGCTTCCGCTGCTGCTCTGACGCTTGCTCGCGAGCAAACAGATGTGCATGTTTGCGTTTGCGCAGCTGATTATCGCGGTCCAATAGCTGAGAGAAGCTGGCATTGTCTTCGGAGGTGTACCGAGACTGGAAATCTGCTAGACTCAGTTCCAAGTCTGGAGTGATACCTGATTCGGGCTCGTACCCTTCTTCGTGGCCACTGCCTTCCAGCTCCTCTTCTCCGAGAGTCGAAGCAGCAGCGGGTGTGAATGTCGGATTGAAGACGCCCTTCGAAGAGCTGGAGGCAAGCGGCGTGTCGTCCCATTCCCCTCTCTCGCTTGTCTGTCTCGGTATCATTGTCGATGTTGTAGACCTCTTCTGTGCTGCTGATTCAGCTCCTTGCGTTTGCTGGTCGAATCGCAGCAACCTGTTCAACGCAATCCTGATCCTCCGCGGATCATCCGACTCGACCGCTGTCAAGTACTCATTCTCTGCCGTGACCCTATCCAAGCTCGGGAAGAAGTCGCGCTTGATGATCGCGGAGAGCGCCGATGTGTATTCATCCTCCGTGAGAATCGCTTGCTTCCGAAGTGAAGTCTGACCTGGTTTGAAGGGTATCAATGGCCCCACGGCCGAGGAAGAGGAAGAGGAAGATGCGCCATGGTCGAAACGAGCAGCAGCTGCAGCCGAGCGCGGTGTAGGCGGCTCTTTGCGCAGCGGCATCAATTTGACGGCATCAAGATGGTGATATTATTTGCTTGACTGAAGGCATTAGATGATGCCGAAAGTGAGAAGGTGGATGTAATATGCAAGGGATGTCTTCTTGGTGGAAAGAACAGCAACCTACAGCTTCGTTTGGTGGAGGATGGGACCCTGAAATCTATATCAGCCGATCAGACGAGGATCCCCCGATGGCAAAGAACGACCGGGCGTAGTCGTGCGGCTCATCAAAGTATTTGGTGAAATGACGCCATTCGTTTAGCACCCCTCGTTAAGCACCCTTGGCGATAGTTTGATGATGGTCAGCTGTCCAGTTTGTCAAATGCAAGGCCATAGAAGCCTTTCTTAGAGAGGCACTTGAGCAGTCGAAGACCTCGGATACAAGCGAAATTCCACACGTTCTTTTTTTCCTCATTTTCGCACCTTTTTCGTTTTTGGGCTTGGCAGTCCAATCAGAGAGGCTGAAGTGTGTGAGCGAAAACCGTAATCTCAACGACAGTGTGTCAAGTGAAATGCGAAAATTGCGAAAATTGAGTCAAATCTGCCCGCGCTGAGCTGCTGCAAAAAAGCCACTCTTCGCAGTCACACAGTCACGCAGTCAAAGAACCGGTTGAATTGAGAGGCGGAGGTGCGGAAAAGGGTCTCCGCTGAGTTGAGTGAAAGGTGTGGTGAGATTGCCATCCAAGCCAGCCAAATAGCCGCTTTTCGCTCTCACTGCCTATCTGACGCTAATTTCCCTCTTTCCACATCGCCCACGTCACTCTATCTCTCTCCTCCATCATCATCTCTCGTCTCCTTTGCCTTATCGCTTAGCAAGCACTCCATCCACACCTCTTTGTTGCATCGTCAGCAAACGTCTTTCGCTCCGTCGAAAGTACCCAACATAGCCAAGCTGTTCGCCCGCGCCTTATAACAATGACTCCCAATAATTTGAATCAACCCAGTCGATCCCCCGTCAGCACCTTGAGCGCAGGTACTGGCTCCGATGGGGTTCCTTACTTGCGCAACAACAACAACAACAACAACGCTGCTGCTGTTGGCTCGCCTAGGAGCCAGCAGCAGTCTACCACGTTGAGCACCGTGGTCAAGTGGTGGTCCTGACGTCCTTAAAGCAGAAATGCCTGGATATGGTACTTCATCCTCTTCACCCAGTACCACGCAACATCCAGGTCGAAGTGCACCTGTGAGAGGGGTCGCTTCGCAGCAATCGTCTACCCAATCTGCCACTACTTCAACACGCAATCATGTCGTCTCGACAACGTCCTCTTCGACTTCGTTGCCACGCGACAGCCAGCAGTATTCCTCCCAGTCGCAGACAGTTCCAAGTCACCCACTGGGATGGAACAGGCCCTATAGCAGCGGTGTTCCGGCTCCAGCTGTAGCCGTACCTATCTTCCGTGCGGCTCATGCTGCCGACTCGTCCTTCAACACGTTTGATGCCCATCGTCGACAGAACACCGCCCATCTTCCCGACTCACCCCCCGATACCCCGCCTCATTCGCCAGGCTTACACCCCGTTCGACTTCCAACTTTTGTCGAGCTACGTCTGCTATCGCAACAATCGCAGCCGCAGCGTGTCTCGCCTCCTCGACTCTCTACTAGCAATGAGCGCATCGCTCGCAGTCAAGATGTTCCCGTCGAGTCGCTCTACACCGGCCAAACTCCCTGCGACAGCGAAATGGAAAGCAATGCCGACACCGACTTCTCGGACGATGCCTCGGACGCGACGCTCGACCAGCTCACACAAGCTGCCCAGACGCTCCTCCTCCATCAATCGGCTGGTGCCGACCGCATCAAGTCGCAGCTTCCATCTTCCGACTCGAGCATCGCATCCGCTCATCTCAGCGGTATCTCGATCGAGCTTATGCCAGCAACACCTGAGATCAGTCCCGATAACGACGTTCGCCATCACGCACAAAAGTCGGCGCACGCTTTCCTGCACCGCATCTTCGCCAATGTCCCTACCAATCTCTCGGTGGAGGATGCCGGTGTCGAGCTCGTCAGTCCAGGATGGAACGGTGCTGTTATCAAGTCTGGTCCAGCTACTTACCATGCTTCCAGCTCCTTTTCCAGCACGTGCAGCAGCGATAGTTCGGCAGATGCCCAGCGCACGCTGTATGTCTCCATGCCCGCTCTCGTTGACGCCAGTCTTCTCAGGGAGCAGGTGTTGGCTGTGCTCGATGCGGCCAGCGAGAAGCTCGGGTGTGACTCGGTCATGATCTGCCTCGACAAGGCCATGCGCGATTTTTCCAGCGTTCTGCACGGTTTGTGCTACGTTGGCGGTGCCATGGTTGCTGCCGCCAAGGAGAAGGCACAGCAAGAGCTGAGCATCGAAGCCAACAAGCTTCCCGATGCCGACCCTGTGTCTGGACTGCAGCTCAGAGACGGACTTGTGCTGGTCGCTATCGAGCTCTGATGCAGCGTTTCTCCTCTTTGTGCGGCTAGCACAATGCATTGCTCAAATGTCTCTTCCTTTCAACATTTTACGGTATATCCTTCATCGTCTTTGATGATCACTTCAACAGTTACTTGTTCTCTTCTCATTTGTCATTGTATCCATCGCAACTTTTTTCCAAACTGAAACCTCAAACCTCATATTTCTAGCTCAACTCACTCAATTCAACTCACTTAATGGTATCTTTTCGTCACACTCCCATGCACAGTCAGCCTTTTGCTCTCCTTTGTGTGTCATCCTTGATTGAGATTCATTGTTGAAGTATGCGCGATCATGCTGAAGCCTCTCTTTTCTCCCAGATCTGAAGATAACTTTCACCCAAGAAGATCATCTGTCGATTCACTTCTTCCACCAACAGATCCTGGATTTGGAACCACTTTTCGCCCTCTTGACCCTTTCCTGCGTTTTCTCCCTTTGGCCTGCTGAGCGTATGCACGTGTGTCTTCCAGCTCGCTTTCTCCCTCACCGTGCCCGGTGTGGCATCATAAACCACGTTGGCGACTAGATCGTAGACTTCTTCCAACTTCTGTTCCCTTTGATCGGCGGTACCGATAGGGATGTGTTTCGCGATATCCAGTCCTCGGATGGGGAAGTTGACGAGGGTGGAATTGCGTTCTTCTTCGCCCAAGCTGTTTTTGGTGAATCGGCGAAAATGGATGATTAGATAACGTGGGAGACGAAGGATACGGTATCGGGTGAGTTTGGGACCGGAAGAGTGGAGGGATTGGCCATCGTATTTGGTGAGGACTTGGGAGAGGGTGACTTGCGGGACGAGACGGGTGCCGTTGCCGTCTTCGTCGGCTTCTGCGCTGACGGGGGGTGGAGTGGGGAGGTCCATTGCGAGCAGAAAGAAGGGCGTATCGCGTTGTTCGATGTTGAGAGTCGGATCGAATTGCGCTCTTCCACTATCGTCGATTTGGCCATTGGCTGCGACGACGGCTCCTTCCATCTCCCGCTGAGCTTGCGCAGCGACTGAAGCCGCAGAAGAACTCTCAGGCTCTTCAACCCGGTGCAAAGGCTGAGATTCGACCTGTACTACACCTTGAAACAACCTACTAATCACACTGTCTCCACCTCTTTTCCTCTTCCTCCCATTTGCAGCCCCACCTGCAGCCATATCGGCATGCAACCTATTCAACAACCAACCCAGAAACTCTACCGGATCCGCTTGCTCCGTAATCTTAAACTTCCCACCCGAAACCTGCGCTACCTGTTGCAAGAATTCATGCGGTGAAACTTGCGCTTTGAAAGCTCTTGGATTCCACATCTTCCTCACTAATGCTCCGAACCTCTTGACCAGCTCGCTACTCTTCCCTTTACTTTCCTCACCGCCTTCGTCTTCAGCTTGGCATTCGTTCTCGGCCAAAAACCAATCTCGAACCCCCCTCACATGGACTAAAGCCTGCACGATCGCATTCACGTAATCCGTCTTCCCGACATTATTCAACCCTACACTACCCGGCCAATACTCTTCGCCACCCAACCCTCTCGCTGGCTTTGCATCCAACCCTTGCTCGATCATCCGCCGACTAAAACGTGGGTTGAGAAGATACTTGATATCCTGTAACGCAACCATGTTTTCTTCCGGTACAGCGTAATTATCTGGCAAAATATACGCTTGAGCCGTTCCCAGATGCAGGAAGACGTGATGGGAATCATCAATGCTGTGAAGATAGGCGTAGGAGTTGCGTCCACGTCCTTGAAAGTAGCGCCCGCAAACGAGGCATGCGTAGACGTTGATGTTGGAGAGGGAGATCGAGCAGAGTTTCTCAAAGTCGAAGTCGAGGACGGAACGGTTGATCGTGTCTAGGTAGAGAGCGGATTTGCTTTTTCCCTTCGCAAATGTGGTTGTGGTGGAAGGCTTAGCGGAAGATGATGCGTTTGTGACAGCGCTGGATGAGGTAGTAGCTGAGGAGGATGAGGACTGGGCTAGACGCGTCCAGTAGGCCGCATCTTGGACGTCTTCTTCGTCCTCTTCGTCGATAGGCGCATCTGGTGGTGGTGGAGGTACGGATGGCGGTGGAGGTGGCACAATGTCGCTGTTTTGCGCCAAGTCTGCCGCTTCTGGTGGTGGAGGAGGCGGCTCAGTATCGAGGTCGGCTGGGAGCGGTGCGAAGGTGTCTTCTTCTTCCGGCGGTGGTGGCGGAGGTGGAGATATCGGCGGCTGCGGTGCTGTACGCTGCCGCTTTGTCGGTGGTACAGACGCCTCAGACATTGTGTGGATGCCGACCAGGGGTGGGAACAATGATATGGTCGAGAAGGTCGCGAAGAAGTCAAAAGTGTCACTTTCAGGTGTTGTCTGTGCTTCTCGGCTTCTTCGCCTCCACCTCTCACGTGGCTGGTGTAGAAATCACCCGATTTCGGGCCAGCTGATCGCCTTCAATCCGATGACAGATTGAGTTTTGGTACACACTACCATGGATATGTACCGCCAGCTCGGGACGTTGCTTCCTTGAGGTTGGGCAAGAGTCCACCAGTATCTTCGCCTTGCCTGATCCGGGAATCGGTTCTGACTTGCTCTGCTTGGAAGTAACAAGTGCTGATCAGCTTACTCCTCTGCAGACACGGAGTGTGCAGCAACAGCATAAGTTGCCGGGAAATCGAACCCGCGCTTTTTACGCAGCTCCTCCCTTTTTGACATGTGTCGAATAACGGACCTCTGCCTCTCCTTACGCGCATCATGGCTCAATCAGGTATCTACCCGCCTCCTTTTCCCCTCGTGCCTTGATCGTGCCAAATCTTGCTTTATCAGAGACATGTCGCACTCGCCATTGGTCTCGAAAGTACCTAACTCGTAGTGTCATGCACGTTTTTCGGAGACTGTATGCTATGCAATGCGTGTGTCGTTGCTCTATGCCCGAGGTTGATAGACGCAGTATACGGTGCTCCTCATTTTCCTCTCAGGATGAAAAGAGAGCGGCAAGCGGAAGATCTCACTCCGAAACTCATAAGCTCAGGATCCGAGTCGCCAAGCTGTCAGCCACAATCAGTGGCTTGTGCAAGAAGTCTTATCCGTAGAATGATCTTTGCGGTGCAGCGCTTTGGCAAAGTAACTCGTGGAGTAGGCAATGAGCTCGTAGCCGTCGTCTACGAGACACTTGAAGCTCTGAAGTCTGCTGAGTGCTGCTCAGTAGAGATCCCCGGTTTATCAAGGTCCTCCGCAAGCCAGTCGCTGACCTAGGCGGCTAGCTGCAGCCGCCCTGGTCCGTCCCTTTTCCCGTCCCATACCTTACAGCCTCCCTTCATCGAGTTTCCTTTTCTACCTCTCACATCTTCACTTCTGTTTCACTTTGCTCCCTCGTCAAAACTTTTTCGATCCAGCCTCTTTTCTTCGACTGTTCTCTTTCACTCTTCTTTACGGGCTGGACTACCTTTTTTGACGACTTTTACGACTTCTTTCTTCCTCGGAGGACCTTTTAACGACTTTACGGCGCTCCCTGACTGGTTTCAGGATACCGAGCTGCTTACGCTTCCATTTCTCTACTTCTCATACATCCACTTTGGCATTTGACTTCCTTGAAAGCGACCAACGCCACAACAAGCTCACCACAGTTGCCTGCTCAGCTTTTTTTATCACACTACCATTCAGAGCCTGCCCTGGATAGCCACTTTCACATCTTCCTTCTCAAACTTTCAACGAGACCTTTATTATTCACGACTCCTTTACGGTGATCTATAGCATGCGCTAGAGAGTTCTTCGCATTTCATTACGATTTTTACGACCTTTCATCGACTTTGATGCTTTGAACGCCTCTTTACACTTCTTTGAACGACTTCTTTACGATACTACCTTTTCGACAACTAGCGACCTAGCACCTTTTTCACACAATTTCTTAAACATACTTACAACAATTTCTCAGAACGACACACATCGGATTTCAGGCAGCTTCAAGATCGGACGGCAATGTCGGGATTCAGCTCAAGGCGCAGGGACGGATCTGTCTCTGGATCTGGCACCATCATTCCGGAATCTCGTAATGCTCAACAATCCAACACGAGCGTAGCTTCCTCCTCGACAAGGCAGGAGCAGATGCGCGACGCGACTATCGCCGCTGAGGATGCTCTTCGTCGCTATCAGTCCGAGACCCAACCGCCGGCCGCTCACTTTCCTTATCAGGTCCATCGTCAAGCTGCACCGCCTCCTCAGACTCTACGACACACCTCCGGCACAGTTGGTCCTTTACAGCGGATTCCTGAGGTGGTCTCGGAAGGCTCATCAGGTGAAGCAGCAGCCACTCCGCAAGCCCTCAGGATTGGAGGTGGGGCGAGTCATACTGTTGACTATGGCGCTCTTCCGAGAAATTTTGACCCTGTGACGGGTAGGAAGAGTGAGAACAAGGGTACGAGTAGGAGACCGAGCTTGCCTTACGTCTTCGAGCCTCTCAGCCAGCAGTCAAGTGGTGCAGGCCAAAAAGGAGACTTTCCCAACCCGCACCAGAGTGTCGCCAAACCTAATGATTCGCAGCTCTCAACTGCACAGCTGCAGCGTAGAGCTAGTCAGGACATGCAGTCTCCTCTTCTCACGCGCAATGCTTCCTCATTCCAGCAAGGCCGCGGCCAAGTCCAAGCAGACAGAGGAGAGCGACAGCCGTGGGACACCCCCTCTCGACCCCGGGTATCACCAAAGGCCAATCGTGATATCCAGCCTGCACCTCCGGTTGGACTTCGCGCACCGCCTCAAAGGTCAACGGTCCAGACTCTGCCCCTGGCCATCAATAAAAATCGGCAAAATCATGCTCATGCAGTAGCAGCGGCTCTCGCTTACAAGACCGAAGCCGCTTCCTCCATTTGGTCTACGAGTAGCAGCGAGTCAGAGCCAACGCCTACTGCGAGTAGCATTGCAGCTGCGCGAGAGCGGAATGCCCAGCTTGCAACACAGCTGATTCCCATTCAGCTCACTCTTCCGTCCACGTTCTCTTCGTCCTCGACACTGACGCTTGGTCAACAACAACCTCAGTTGCAGACGATTGGTTCGCGATTTGGTGCACCTCCTGTGCAAGAGCCGCGGCAAGCCCCTCCAGCGTTGGTGTCGCCGGAGGAGGTGGCGAATATTAAGGCTACAGCGACGCCGTTCGCGCCCACAAACCCATCCAAGCTGTCCGCACCGCCCATTCGGTCCGACTCCAACGACACCAGCTACTCCGGTGATACTGTCGCGCTGCCCGATGGAACGCAAGTGCCAGCGGTTCGTACGGATTTTCAAAACATGAAGCGTATCAGCCTGCCCAAGGCTGCTGAGCCGAGCGTAGGTGGGCATGTGCTGTCTCGGGCCGACCCAAAGGTCGTCGCTAGGAACGACGGGTCCAGTCGGACGATCTACTCCCCTACGCCGCAGACGCTTGCAGCCGCACGGAGAGGGTCTAGCCTGCAAGTGCCTCAGAAGGAGGAGCAAAGGATTTCTTCGCCACTCTCAGCATCGGCAGAGGCACCACAAGCGCCGCAGATCCCGCATGCGCTTCAGTTTCGCAAATCGGTGCCATCTATTGGCGCCTCTGAGACTCAACCCTCTCAGCCCGCCCATGGAGAGACAGACGGTGGGAAGAACGTCGCTGAGGCCACGCAAGCCAAATCGGATGACACGGATGTGCGTGAGCGGAACAACAGTGAAATGATCAGCTTCAGAGGTGATCCAAGGAGGAACACTTTTGGTGAGCTCGAACCAAGCATGCTCGAAGAAGCCAATCGAAAGCTGTTTGTGTATCAGATGCAGCAGCTTGACCAAGATGCCAAGGTGAAGGGCGTCGGTACGTCGCGTCAGCCGGTACCTTCGATTGAGAAGGTCGAGAAGAAAGCAGAGGGCTCAGCGCCTGTGGCGACGTCTGCAATTGTACCGACTGCTCCTTCTGCAGCTGAGCCCACCTCGGTGGTTCGTAGGGAAAGCTCAGCTTCGCAGCGCAGTCGGCGAGATTCGATTGGATCAGCTACAACAGCATTTGACTCGCCGACGAAGGAGGAATTTCCGTCTCACGTCCGCAATGCCACTGGTCCGAGTGGCACTACCGGCATTACCAAAGGTGTACCAGGAAATAGAGGCACAGCACGAACGACCGTTGCCCCACCAAGCGACGTACCCGAGATGCAAGAACCGGACGAAGTTCCTCCTCCACGCTCCGACGAGGGCACCGAGATCGACGAGGATGCCGAAGTCACGTATGACTCTTCCTTTGAAAAGAGGGTACCCTTTGTCATTGACACTTTCGCGAAGGACGATGGAGGAGATGTCACAGCTGGCGACAAATCCGATTTTCGATTCATCCCCATCTCCTCCGTCAAAGCGGGCAAAGCTCGTCGTCCGCGCACCCGCGATACGCGCGTCTCGTTCCGTAGCAATCCATCCCAAATCGAGCAACAGCCGCGTCCAGCTTCGAGGCAACATCATCGTACTACGCCAGCATGCAAGCTTTGCTTCCGTGCAGGTTTCGATTGCGCGCAGAACATCACTGCTGGTCAGAACACGGCGGGGAGGGTGGCTTTTCAGGACTTTGTAGCGGCTGGTGGGCTGAATGCTTTTTCGATCCGGGATGCTGTGGAGGGATCGTTGGGTGGGGGTGCGGGTAGCATTACGGTTGAAGAAGCGCTGGGGAGGAATTACGTGGACAAGCTGGGTGAGGTTGCGTTTGGCGAGTCTGCGTTGAGTAGGCCGGTAACGAGGGGGATGTACAATGAGCTGTTGGAGGAGAAGCAGGAGCAGGAGAGGAGAAAATTGCTGTATGCCGATCATAAGCCGTGGTCTGCTGATGATGGGGAAGAGATTGATCTGGTCAAGGGAACACGCAGACAAATTGGCGGTGTACCGGCAAAGCGAAGTTTGAGCTACAACAACAGCAAGATGGATCGACGCTACAGCCAGATGACTTTGCAAGACGGTGTGGAGCACGATCAGATCGCAGCAACAGCAATGCATGGCGTCGAGGATGACGATGCGAGACAGGTGCTTCTGAACAACATCAAGCGCAGTGGATCAGTCAAACGACCAGAAGAGGGAAGATTGCTGGAAGAGGGCGAAATTGTTGACATCGACCCCCTCGATTACGAGGATCAAGACGATGAGGATGTCCTCACCTCTGCTTCCAGCGAGGATGATGATATCGTTGTCTGGGCCGATAGATGGTCTGCTTGGATGAAAAGTCGCCAGCTTCTAGCGTACTGGATCCTCGTCTTTTCTCTGCAAGCTCTCGCTTCAGGTTACACCAACACTGTCTCGCGCATCATCGCAGCCACTTCCGCTTCTTCCTCGTCTGCGCTGCTATTACAGCTCGGCAACGCGGCCTACAATGGAAGTCAGGGCGGTGGTCTGTTCTTCGCAAACGCTCTGGTTGGGTTTGGCCGTCAACGTCTCACCCTCATCTCGCTCGTCGCGATAGGCGCGGTCTGCGTCGTTGCTGGCTTCGTACCGCACGTGGCCGCCATCCTGATCTGCCAGTCTCTTCTAGGCTTATTGTCGGGTCTCGTCGTCTTCCTCTCCCTCGCCACGGTCACTGACCTTTTTGCGACCTCAAAAGGAAGACTCTTCGGCGTTGCCAGCATCGGTCTTGTCCTCCTTGGCGGCCAACTTGCAGGCCCATGGATCTCCAAGCTCATCCTCAACTGGCTAAGCTGGTCTTGGACATACTGGCTGACGCTCATCGTGGCAGCTATACTGATCGTATACATAGGTATTTGCACTCGGGAAACGGCAGCTTTCGTGCTTTTTCGCCGCGAAGCACTACGTCTTCAACGCACCAACACAGGCTGGGCACCGGAACCTCAGCCTACCACGACTTTACGTCAAATGTTTGCTGATGACTTAGCTAGACCTTGCCGCCTTCTTCGCTGCAATCCGATGCTCATCCTCCTCGCTGCAGGGCTAACAACGTTAGCCGGGATGTACGCGTTCCTGTTCGCCGGCTTGCAGAGCGTCTTCATCGGTACTCACGGCTTGTCCAGCACACAAGCTGCGATTGCCATCACTGTGTCCGCTGCGATCGGTTTGCTTGCAGGTATCGTGGGGATCTACCTCATCAACGCGAGACAGACGGGCAGCAGTGGATTCGCGACCAAAGCAAGACCTCTGTACGTCGATGAGAAGGGATACATCGATACTCGTCGCCCACTTCGCGTCAAGACCGAATCGCTTCTCGTACCGGCCCTCATTGCGACCGCGGTATTCAGCTTTGCGCTGTACACCCTTGCGCTCACTGCCAGCTTCGCGACCTCATGGCTCTTTACTGCTTTCGGCATCATCTTGGCTACGGCGAGCTTGGTCGTAGTCGGTGTGGCGGTGATGCAGTATGTGATGGATGGGAACTCGCCGCCTCGCAAAGTGGTCCTTCGAGATGTGATTGCGAGGGAGGACGTGTCTACGCCGACTTTGCTACAACAGGAAGACGAGGATCGGTTCACTTCGTACTCGAGGAGGACGGCTGGTAGGATCGCCACTGCTGCCGCTGCTGGGACGGGGAGGTTCAAAGGCGGTCGAGCTGGTCGACACGGTCTCCGTTCCGGGCACGAGCGAAGCGAAAAGGACGACGAGCAAGATACTGGCCGCGAAGCGTGGCTCGATGCCGGCGCAAACGTCACCTTGAGCCGCGATAAGCGTTGGCTAGACGAGACAGCTCTCGCTGCAGTGACGTTGGCCGCATCGCTGCTCTTCACGATTTGCACCTTCCTCTCGTTCATCTCTTTCGAAGGGTACTTAATGCTTTCATTCGGAGCGTTCTCGGTCATTTTTGCCTCTGCTTCGCTCATTGCCCTTCTGCTTTTGCTGTGCGTTTACCTGTATGGCGCAAAGCCGAGAGCGTGCTCGTTGGCGTTGCTCGACGAGGCTGATGGAGAGCGTGCCCATGCTCGACGCGCCGCACAGCGGGAGAAGAGGGCTTTGCAGAGGCGAAAATCGGTTTCTGCTTCGCAGGCGACGAGTCAGCAGCAGCAACAGCAGCAAAAGCGGAAAAGAAGTGGACCGATGAGGCTGGCAAAGCGATTTGCTGATGCTTTGGGATACAAGCCCCTCTCGGATGATGGGATGGAGGTGTATCGTCGTACGAGCTCGCCTGATCTTGGGCTTACACCGCGAACGAGGGGCTTTATTAACGGAACAAGACCGTCGCTGACACCCGCGCCGATGCCGATGAGGACAGAGGCGGATCGACGCTCGACCGCAACCGATGCTGCAGAAGGGAGAAGAGAGCTCTGGTTGGCAAAGTACATTGCTTCTCGCGACTCCGATAAGAACAACGTTGATGCTGAAAGGCGGCGCTTGAATGAAGCTGCACTCGAGACGCCACGTCCTGCTCCTAAAGTGTCCAATCTTGGGCTGAAAGACACCGTGAAGGGCTGGGGTGGAGTCATGTTAGGCCAACCCGCCCAAGATGTCACCCAGAAAGATGCTCTGGGTCGAACTTTAGTCGCGAGCACCTCTTTACCAGTCAACCTCGACTCCACCTCCTACTTTCCTCCTCACCAAAATGCCCTTTCTCCACCACCTAGAGCCCAACCCAGGGCGAGTATCAGCCTCTCCCCCCAACATCACCATCGCCAATCCTCAGTGTTTCCCAGCGTCGACGGCGACCATTCTTATATCCGAACTCATTCCCATGTTTTTTAAAGTGATCTACACAATCTTTTGCTGTTCTAAACTCATATATT
>JAXQGJ010000514.1:0-13787 GCA_037039655.1 Pseudozyma sp. M118-08B | reverse complement strand
CATCTTGATGGTACGCGAGAATGCTTCGAGCCAGTCAAGCAATGTCTCATTTGAGCACGCCCGGACAGTGATGCATGACGATCAGGCACGACGGGATCAGACTGGCGTGGGGGAAGAGACGGCTTCAGAGGACTCGAAGGCCGAGGTGTGGGTGGGCCAAAGCTCGAGCCTGAAGCCACGGGTAGTACAGGCGATGGCGACCTGCTTTGGGGTCTTGAAGCGTGTTGAAGAGACTCTTGCGATCTTTGTGGCGTTAGAGGTTGTCGAGCTGATACCGACGAAGCCGGACGAACAGATGCTGAAGGGGTTGAGGGCTTGTGCAGCGATGAGGGGTCGGGACGTGGCACTGGCGATCGAAAGGACACGGACGATGTCAATTGGGAGCTTGCCGACACGCGGGCACCTGGCGAAGCAATTGAAGGCGAGCCGCTGAAGTCGACACTTCCATTGCGTGCTCGTATCTTTGGAGAGCGAAGCGACGCTAGATTGGGATCGACGGGACCATCCGTCCTGCCATCAGCGAGCTTGAAAGACGAAGCGCTCGAACCAACAGTGGAGCCTGACCTGCCGTGCAATGTGGGAGTGGATCGTACAGAGGGAGATGGCGCCGAGAGTCGAGCGGTGATGGTGTTGGAGCCGACTGAGGATGCTGTGGCGGGGCGGCCGGACACGGACGGAGACATGGCAGGACTGGAGGCGGCTGAGGAGGGGCTTGCAAAGGCAGACATGTCAACTCGCGCACGGCCAGTGCTCGCTGCCGAGCGAGTAGCGGTGGGCGTCACCGTGGTGGACAAAGACGGTGAAGAGTAGCCATGATGTGCTCTGACGATTCGTGGACGAGCATTAGGTGTGACAGAGCTGGAGGGAGACTGGGCGGGGGCGGAGTCCATGCGACCCATGACCTTGCGTTTTGTGGTCGCAGTGGGAGTTGATTGCGACATATTCGAGACGGGTGCAGCAAGCCGTGCTTATGCTGCTTGGTGGAGGGACGCTGGTATGCTGAGCGGTGCTCGTAATGGGTGAGCGAACTGCTTGCGATGGCCTCTCTGCGTCACTTACGGATGCAGTTCATTGACGCGGTCGTGACAAGTCCATTCAAGTGCGGCGGCTTGGAAAAAGGGTCGAAGTGAGCTAAGCGGGAGCCATTGTAGCTGAGCGCCGTCTCGCGCAGGCAGATATGGCGCGGATCGATTGAGAAAGAATTGTGCTGGTCAAGGAAGATGGTGGACGAGATGGTGGATGGCTTCAAGCGGAATGGAACGTGCGAGGCTGAGATTGGATCCTCAAAGTGCATGCTCAGCCGTCACAAATTGTGACTGCAGCGTGTGAAGCCATTGTGGCATCATGGGCAAAAGCGGACTGGACCCTGTCGAGCAGTTGAGTGTTGTTTGTGAAAATCAATCAGCTTTAAAATCATGCAGCCATCTCGCGTCCAATGCAAAACCTCAGTTCCACTTTGACTCTTGGCATCTCGCGCACTCATACATCACAAGGCACTTGGTTGAGTTGAACGTTGATATTCTAGTTCACATGATCAAGCGAAAAGGCTCCAGTCTCGGATGTGGAGCGAGCGAGCAGCCGATTCGAAAGCGGATTGTGGCAGAGACTGATCTGTGCTTGCCTGTTGAGACTTGCTGGGCTGGTTGACGCTCAAGACGAGGTCGATGTCCTTTGACGGTAACCTCCAAAGAGCCACACGAATGGTCACTTCTTCCTCTGGTTCGGAGGCCTTGCCGAATTTTCTGACCAGCTGCGTTCCTGTCAGCAGCGCTGGACTCGGTGTTGCTTGTGCTTGATCGGGCTGTGATGGCGGTGCTTGTGTCTGGAGAATCGTCGAGCTGCTTGCTGAATTGTCGTGGGCCAGGGAAGAGAAGTGAAATCTGCAGCGCAAGATCCGATCAGGATTAGACGGTCAGCTGCTGCTCAGCCGTGCTTGGCAAGATGCTTGCATCGGTTGCTGACTTACCTGACAGCCTTATCCAGGTTCTCGTCTGCGCCCTCATCAGTTGCAAGTTGCAAGACCTCGACGATGAGACTGATATCCGAGTCATCGCGTACAAACACCTCTTGATTGTCTGGCACTTGTCGAAAGTCGCTGTTGAGGGCCATATCACAGCAAAATTGCGTTTAAGGTGGTCAGCTATCTTGTCCAAGTAAACATTGCTCTGCGAAGCTGAAGAGCACATACCTTGTATCAATGAAGCCTTTTGGCAACTCAACCGTGATGGCACCGCCGAAGAGCTCTCTTGTCTCTGATGTGGATGCCATGCTTGTGAATTTGTCTGATCGGCGTGATTACCAGCAAATGTGGGTTGAGGCAGTCGGAGTCGGAGATCAGGGCAGCTGAGGTTTCGAGAAGAAGCTCGGATGTTCCGGCAGCAGGCCAAGAGTGGAGGGAAGGGCAAGCTTGCTTTGTAATCAAGTGTCATCGATGGAGTTGTGTTGCGGTCGGCTGTGCAGCTTCCAGAGAGTCAGAAATCAGCTCACTTCTTTTGATTTGGCAACCGCGCCACTCGCTGTTTGTGTTGCTGTGTCGTGTTCGTTCAAGGCGCTGAAATTCGAGAGATTTAGAATTTGACCAACACGCAACACCCTTCTTGCAGAACGAGGGTTCTTCCTTTGCATGCGGCAGCGGCAACGGCACGGCGAACAAGAGCACTGTGGCACTGGTCGCGGGTTAAGTGAGAGCGTGTCGCTTTTCCGCTCGTTGGCGCGCTGTGGTAGTTGTTCTTCCAAAAACCGCGTGATAGGCTGCCACTTTGCTTTTTTGGGCAGCTCGCTAGAAGAATTCAGAGCAAGCGTGCCGCCTGCCTCCTCAGTGTTGGAGCCCCTTGCTCTGCCCGCACAGTTCAGCTCTGTCGCTTCTGAAACGTTTTGGTACACACGCCGAGCAGATCTGCCTTGCATGCTCCAAGGATCACGCTTTCTTACTTCTTCCTTGACCTCCACAACATCGTTCAACACGACCTCGCACCGCCGTCGTCTACCCTCATACCCTTCCCTAACGTATAGCACCGCTATCGTACATAATTTATACCAGTAAGTAGCCCACCGCAGTCCAGTACTTGGGCGAAATCACAAAATCATCAAGCTGACTTTGCTTCCCTTTCGTACTTGCTCGTGTCTCTTCAGAAATGGCGCCCACTGCTACCAACGTCCGCAACAACGAAGGCATTGCCAACTACACCAAGTTCTGGCAAAAGGACTCCAAGGATGACTCCTCCACCGACCAGCAGAACCGTCTCACCGAATACACCTCGGTCGTCAACGGTTACTACGATGGTGCCACCGATCTCTACGAGTACGGCTGGGGTCAGAACTTCCACTTTGCCCGTTACTACCCCGGTGAAGCCTTCATGCAGGCTATCGCCCGTCACGAGCATTATCTTGCCCACCAGATGGCTCTCAAGCCCAAGATGCGCGTCCTCGATGTCGGTTGCGGTGTCGGTGGTCCCGCTCGTGAGATCGCTCGTTTCGCCGATGTCAACGTCGTCGGTCTCAACAACAACGAGTATCAGATCCAGCGCGCACGCAAGTACACCGAGAAGGCCGGCCTCTCGGCTCAGGTCGAGTTTGTCAAGGGTGATTTCATGAAGCTCGACGAGCAGTTCGGCGAGAACTCTTTCGATGCCGTGTACGCCATCGAGGCTACCTGCCACGCTCCCAACTTCGAGGGCATCTACGGCCAGATTCAGAAGGTTCTCAAGCCCGGAGGAATTTTCGGTGTCTACGAATGGTGCATGACCGACGCGTGGGACCCTACCAACCCCGAGCACAAGCGCATCGCTCACGGCATCGAGGTCGGTGATGGTATCCCTGAGATGCGCTCCATCAAGAACGCACGCAACGCACTCAAGTCCGTCGGTTTCGAGATCGAGCACGAGGAGGATCTTGCCGACCGTGGTGACAAGATCCCCTGGTACTACCCCATTGCCGGTAGTTTGAAGGATTGCCAGACCGTCTGGGATTATTTCACCGTCGCAAGGATGACCAAGATCGGTCGCCGAACTACACAGGCAGCAGTTAAGGCTCTCGAGACCCTCCGCCTCGTTCCCCAAGGCACACACTCGGTCGGTGAATCGCTTGTTACTGCCGCTGACGCTCTTGTAGACGGTGGCCGCACCAAGCTTTTCACCCCTATGATGCTCTTCGTCTGCCGCAAGCCTAAGGCTAACTAAGCCGCTCTGCTCGCTGCTTGCTTCACTCCGTTTTGGCAAGTTTGCCCCCTCTGATCACACTGTCGCTTCGCGGACCACATTTGTAGAAATTTAAGATTCAATTGCATTTCGGCATCTGACAAGAAAGATCAATCTGTGTGTCAGCCTGTCTTCTCCCACAGCTGATACTCGTACCACGTTACCCCTTCTTTCGTCACCATGTCTGCGGATTCTTTGAGTGCAGCAGGACATGAGCTTCCAAGGTATTCTCGCAACGTTTCGACCGAGGCTTGTGTCCATTGTTGCTGTGGCAGCAGCTTTGCCTGTTCTTCGCTTGTCGTCTCGGGTACTACAGCAACATCTTGGCTGGCCGCAATCTTCTTGGCGTGTTCGAGCTCAGCGTTGAACTGCTCTTGTGTTCGGAATTCGGGGAAGTACACGTCGCAGTCGTACTTGGGTGTCAGGATTCGTGTCACTAGCAGCTTGTCTACTATTTCCAGATCCGAGTTGGCGTTGAGTAGATCAACCCAGAGCTGTGCGCCTCCGATCAAGAATATTCTGCTGACACGAGCTTGTCCAGTGGCAGGCGACGCGAGATGTGTAAGCGCTTTGTCGACCGACGCAAAGACGTGGACGTCCTCCGAGTTGGGATCGCTGTATGCGTGGTACCACAGTTTGTAAAGTAAGTGAAGCAAGTACAGGTCAGCCATTGCTGCAGCATGTACAAAGAGCTTTGAAGGAAAAGGAGATCGAGTGGGAAGCTTACACTCCAAGATCCTGTGCGGTCTGCGTTCGGCTGATAACGATGTTGATACGGCCAGGGAGAGGTCGGAACTTGGGCGGGATGCTGACCCATGTCTTCCTTCCCATGATCACGGCATTGCGAGCACCTTGGCTCTTCTCTTCCTCTGGTACATACTTTGTCACGTTGCGGAAGTACGCCATCTCGCCCTTCAGCTTCCATGGTAGGCCGCCGTCCTTGCCGACGCCGTTGCTCAGCGTCATGGCCGCAATCGTCGCCAACTTGAGCTTGCCCATCGTTCCTTTTAGACGGTTCTGATGTAACGAAGGACCTTGAAGTGTGAGCTGCTGATGACTCGTCTGATTGATCGATCGGTATAGAAGACGAGATGACAGGTAGTCTGAAGGTAGTGCATACGATCTTATCCAAGGTTATCTTCGTCAACCAACACTCGGAAAACGGATCATGGCATTCACGACTCTGATTTGTTCTGCAGCCGCTCTCCGCAATTAACACTTTACGCGTCGCGCGCTTGCCAATCCTTACACAAGGCCATCTCGACGCTATGAACTGCGATGCGAGACTGGACAACTTACCCAGCCCCTGGGCGCTTCGAATGTGATAGGGCTCATGCGTTCGGATCGGTCCATGCTTCTAATGCACCGCATGAGACGAGGTCTTTATGCTCTGCCTCGCCCGTGAAACAGAGCCACGTTTTTGATGAGCACAGGCTCGAGTCTAGACCTGCATCGCGTTCTTGCACCTCTTCGACACGCCAGGCATTCATGTTTCATCGATGCTCTTTCTTTCCTTCTATCGTGCCCCCGCAACCATTGCTCGCAAGCGGACCTGGAGAGCGGCATTGACGCTTATGTAAGCACACGGTGACCTCGCAAGGATCAGGAGACATACTTGGCTTGGCTAACATCTTGGCTGGCGCAGAGCCGCTAGCGAGTAGAATTGTGACATTCTCACCTGTCTCGACAGCAAAACGCAAATGTCTTACCAAATTAAAGTCATTTTGGGACATTCGATGACTAATAAAGTCCTTCTGCTGCGAACGTGTCGGTACCTGCTCCTAGACACTCCAATGATTTTGCACGACCACAAATTTCTCAGGCCACTTCCAGCTGGGTAATTTGTATCAGCGAGGGCAGAACGGGAGATGCAGTGCGTTGGGAGATCACCTCAAAGCGTCCTGTAACCTAGACTAAGGCTACTGCTTCGACCAACTTGTCATGGCTGGTCCAAAAGAGCTCCAACTTCGTTCAACGCGTCGAAAACGCTTTGAAAAGGCAATTGTGATTTCGGAAAGCAAAACCACAGATCACATGCTTTCGATAAGTCAGTAAGACACTTCAGGTTTCGCAGAACTGACAAAGACAGCAATCAGATGCAGGGACCAGCAATGTTCGTTTCTCATCTGAATGAGCTGCATTAAAAACTCTGACAGCCGCGTCGATCATTTTATCGAGAGCCTTGCAGAAGCCACGGCCATAAGCAAGGCTAAGATGCCATCTGGAAGCGAGCCGTGCTTGTTGCGCTGCAGATGACATTTCACAAAAAGCGGATGTTTGCCCTTGAGTGCGACATTACGGCACATTTTCAACGATTTTCGCTTGTCATGTCGTTGACTTGACTTACACATGTCGATTCTTGTGTCTGAGGACAAGAAATTGCCGGAACCGAAATAAACTGATTCGTGTCATCCATGATTGAGGGTAAAAGACCAAGATGAACAGAAAGATCGTGATTTCCGCGAATCGCCTGACACAAAATAACAGGACTGGCAGCGCAGGGGGCCATGTGTCAATTTACAAGTCATAAGACAGCATTTTCGATTGTGCCAGCAGCTTGGTGCCGGGCATGGCGCTCAATTGATGACACTGATTTCTAAGTCTGTCCGACAGGTTGCTGTCAGCACGATGTTGGCACCGTTTAGTTGTCAATTTTCCCCAAATTGGGCACAAGAAACGCTACGGAGCGGCGTCCTCGATTTTTTGGTCACTCATCTTGAGCAGACGTGAAGGGAACGATCAGCTGTCCAGCTCTAAATCCGATCAGAAGGAGAGGTGTTTAATCGTGCTAGGATCGGAAGTGTCAGACTTGGATCATCGGATAGAGGCCCAATCGAACCTGGAGATCCGATGCTGTAGACTCTAGAGGCCGCCAAGCATGAGAAGGATGAGTCGCGTACTTCAAAAGCACACTTGTGTTCGGGTTCGGATTTCGGAAGAGACCTTGAACCTCCACACGAAGTTGGCCGGAGTCTGCTGCAGCTGAGCATGGAGCCACTCTCATACACCATCATTGACGACAGATCTTCCCTCCTTCGCACGAGCATATCCGGGTACAGACACGCCGAGAACGATGGCATCGCACGATGGCATCCTTCAAAGGGCTGGCCTGCTACCCTTTCATTGCCAGATCGTTAACTCGCTCGTGCCGGAACAGGACGACAGCCCTGACGAAGGCGATGCATTAGTCATCATAGCGCGAGGCCTTGGCCTTCGCAGGATCGTCAGCACGGTACTGCGTATCTACGACTCGCCGAACAGTCTTGTCATCCTGGTCAACGCTACATCAGAGGAGGAAAGCGGCATCGGAGAAGAGCTCACAACGCTGGGTGTTCGCAAACCCGGACTTCGCGCTATCCATCATGAGATGCCTGCAAAGCAGAGGTCCGAGATGTACCTTTCGGGAGGGATCATGAGCGTCACATCGCGCATCCTTGTGGTCGATATGCTCAGTAAGAGGATTCCAACAGGTCTAATCACCGGTCTAGTCGTCCTGCACGCTGAAAAGGTGACTCCGACATCGGTCGAAGCTTTTATCGCAAGGATCTACCGGCAGGAGAACAAGGAAGGCTTCATGAAGGCCTTCTCGGACAATCCAGAGCATTTCACCATGGGTATCAGTCCATTACAGACAGTCTTGAGTCAGTTGCGCATCAGGAAAGTCGAACTCTGGCCACGCTTCCACCAACAGACGAGCAAAGATCTTGGCCAACGCAAGGCGGACGTCATCGAACTACATCAACCGCTAAGCAGATCGATGCGCAACATTCAAACAGCCATCATTGAGTGTCTCGATGCTTCCTTGTCCGAGCTCAAGCGCGGAAATGCAAATGTAAGTTTCAGACCTGATCAGGTGCGACGAATCAACATTCAGCTGACACTTGACCATATCTATCGCCAAACCTTGTTCTCCAGGTCGAGACGGACGACTTCTCGATCGAGCATGCCATCTTCCGAGCCTTTGACGTTGTGGTCAGAAGGCAGCTTGACCCGATATGGCATCGCGTCAGTCCAAAGACCAAGCAGCTCGTTGGCGATCTGACGACTCTTCGCAATCTCTTAAAGTACGTCCATCTTACCTACCCAGGTTTTGATCGTCTCGGCCTGTGCTACGAATTCTGATTTACTATACCTCTTCGTACCCAACAGCTATCTCTTGACCTACGACTGCGTCACGTTCAATTCATACCTCGAAACAATTCTGGCGTCAAGTACAACAACGGATAAGGGTACGGCGCGTCAGAATCAATCGGCCTGGTTGTTCATGGATGCAGCCAACGTCATCTTCCACGAGGCCAAACGCAGAGTGTACATCTGGGACGAAGCTCGAACGCGGCCACCACTACCCGTCGGGGAGCAAGAATACGCAGACGACGAAGAAGCGTTGCGGCAGGCTGAACAAGCCCAAGCTCAAGCACAGGCACAAGGTCCGCAGCGCGGGGACCTCTCTGCCGGCCCAGTGCCGCCAGAGGTGGAGCCGATGCTGGAAGAGAACCCCAAATGGCAGCTGTTACAGGAAGTGCTTGATGAAGTCGAGCAAGAAATCCACTTCACAGTCGATGCACCTGGTAAGTCTCTCCGTCCTTTGATTGGATCTCCGATCAGTGACAGCACTGACATACGCCTTTTGTGTGCTCTTTCGTAGATGCAGGGGCAGGAAACACAATTCTCATCATGTGTGGATCCGAGAGAACCAGCATGCAGCTGCGGCAGATCATCTCTACCATGGACGAATGTCCTCCAGGCGAGCCTGGCCAGAAATTGATGCAGCAGCTTCTCCGCTCTTATTTCCTGTGGAAGGGCGGATTAGGAAAGCTGAATTCACAGCAGAAATCGGATCAGCAACGTGCAGACTCACGCAGCGGATCCAATACCGCACAGGACTCATCATCCGGGAATGGCCCCCTCAACGAGGCGTTGAAGCGTAAGATGGCATATCAGAAAGGACAACAGGCTTACGCCAACAAGCGACGAAGGCAGCGAGGCGGATTTTCTGCTCAACATGCCAGTGGACGATTCAGCAGTGCCACCGATGCAGCCGGACAAGCGACATTCCAAGCTGAAGCAGCTCAAGTCTCCGACTTGTAAGTACGACGTTCGACAATCAGATCAGGACGAAAGTGCGGGCTCTGATGTTGACGATATATCCTTGTTCTTTCCGGCGACATGGTTGATGGCGTTGCTAGCATCGCATCTGCTGCGAACGGTAGCGAGAACGGGCAATCCTCCCTTGGCGCCCCAATGGATGCAGAACAGATCTCCGACGAGATCGACGAGGTTGAGTTTGATGCTTTCTTCGGTATGCTGAGTATGGAAAATCTGGTAGTGGTGCGCTCCTATCGTGGCGATCAGGACGACAAGGTACTTCAAGAGCTTCGGCCGCGATTCGTAATCATGTACGATCCAGATCCGGCTTTCGTTCGCCGAGTCGAGGTGTATCGTAGCACGAACCCTGGCGTTGGCGTGCGAGTCTACTTCCTGATCTATGCCGACTCTGTGGAGGAGCAGAGGTATTTGAGCGCTCTGCGACGAGAGAAGGAGTCATTCGAAAGGCTTATCAGGGAGAAGTCCATGATGGCGTTACCGTTGTCAGCGGATGGTCGACCCATCGCAGAGGATGCGGATCAACGGTTTCTTCGCACCATCAGCAGTCGCGTAGCTGGTGGACAGCGCTCGGCTACGGCAGAGCCTCCTCGTATCATCGTCGACATGCGTGAATTCCGGTCGAGCTTGCCCTCGATGCTCCACGCTGCCGATATTCAGGTTATTCCATGTACCTTGCAAGTCGGCGATTACGTGTTGACGCCGACCATGTGTGTCGAGCGTAAGAGTCTCAGCGATTTGATCCAGAGTTTCAACTCGGGACGCTTGTATACTCAGTGCGAGTTGATGTGCGTACACTATCAACATCCGATTCTCTTGATCGAATTCGACCAAGACAAATCGTTCTCGCTCAAGTCTTCCAACGAACAAAGGCCAGGTGGCCGTGCAACCACCTCGGAGATGGATCTACAAGCCAAGCTGGTCCTGCTCACTGCTGCATTCCCACGACTTCGCATTATCTGGTCAAGTTCGCCTTTCGCGACTTCGGATATCTTTGCCGATCTAAAGCAGAACTTCGATGAGCCGGACGCTGCTAAGGTGGCCTTGGTGGGACTTGACGATGTACTGGAGGCAGAAGGCAACACTACAAGCGAACTTGTCAGACGCACGGATTGGCAAACATCGAGCGAACACTCGTTCAATCTCGGACCGCAAGACTTGCTCCGTGCTCTGCCGGGAGTCAACACGAAGAACTTCCGCTACATTATGAGCCAGGTGCGTGACATCTCTGATCTTTGCGAAATGTCACAGGAGGATTTGGGCGAACTGATAGGTGTCGAACCAGCGCGGCAGCTGACTCGTTTCATTGAGAGGGGACTGTAGCATTGCTGATCGCATGGCGTAGGATGACACCCAGACCATGCAGAAATGATATTCCTTGCAACATGCTTCGTGAAACTTTGATCCGATTGTCAGTGATCAGCAGAGCCAGGCGTGTCTCATACCAGGCTGAGCTTATGTGCGATCGAGCGAGACACAAGGGAAGGCGGCGTCGACAACTGTCAGTATCCTTGTTTTGACCTCCAAAGACCGCTACGAGGTCAAAGGTGTTGAAGCCGCTAAAAGGCTGCATTGAGCCGTGCACTTGACCGTCCTTTTGACTTCACATTCTTGATCTGGCAACGATTCTTTCTTCACGAACTAGAATTGCAAGCAGAGGATCAGGAAACTTCAAGCATTGATTTATATTTATGGAGAAGAGATTTTATATGACACCAAAAGAACGGGGTCAATCCTCAAGAAACGGTTGAAAGATGGACAAAGGATGAATCAACTCGATGCTTAGGTGCTGCGGGCGATCTCCTCGGCCTTCTTCTTGACGTCGTCGATACCACCGCACATGTAGAAAGCGGACTCGGGGAGAGCATCGTGGTCACCACGGAGGATCTCCTTGCAGGCCGAGATGGTGTCCTTGAGCGAGACAAGCTTACCCTCGATACCAGTGAAAACCTGGGCGACAGCGAAAGGCTGGCTCATGAAACGCTGGATCTTACGGGCACGCTCGACGGTAAGCTTGTCCTCTTCGGAAAGCTCGTCCATACCAAGAATGGCAATGATATCCTGGAGCGACTTGTAGTCCTGGAGGAGCTTCTGGACACCGGTGGCAATGTCGTAGTGCTCACGACCGACAACGGCGGGGTCAAGCATACGGGACTTGGAGTCCAAGGGGTCGACGGCGGGGTAGATACCAAGCTCGGCAATACCACGGGACAACACAGTGGTGGCGTCCAAGTGGGCGAAGGTGGTGGCGGGGGCAGGGTCAGTCAAGTCATCGGCGGGTACGTAGACGGCCTGGACGGAGGTAATGGAACCCTTCTTGGTGGTGGTAATTCGCTCCTGCATGACACCCATGTCGGTGGCAAGGGTAGGCTGGTAACCTACGGCGGAGGGGATACGACCAAGCAAAGCCGAGGTCTCGGAACCGGCCTGGGTGAAACGGAAAATGTTGTCAATGAAGAGAAGCACATCCTGTCCCTCCTCGTCACGGAAGTACTCGGCGATGGTGAGACCGGTAAGGGCGACACGGGCACGGGCACCAGGGGGCTCGTTCATCTGACCGAAAACGAGCGCTACCTTGGAGTCACCCTGGAGGTTGATGACACCGGTCTCGATCATTTCGTGGTAAAGATCGTTACCCTCACGAGTACGCTCACCGACACCGGTGAAAACAGAGTAACCACCGTGGGCCTTAGCGACGTTGTTGATAAGCTCCTGAATCAATACGGTCTTACCGACACCGGCACCACCGAAAAGACCAATCTTACCACCACGGGCGTAAGGGGCGAGGAGGTCGACGACCTTGATACCGGTCTCGAGAACCTCAGCCTTGGTGGACTGGTCAACGAACGCGGGGGGCTCGACGTGAATGGGGGCGAGCTTGGTGCCCTTGATGGGTCCACGCTCGTCCATGGGCTCACCAATGACGTTCATGATACGGCCGAGGGTTTGGGGGCCGACGGGGATCTGAATGGGGAGACCAGTGTCAACGACCTTCTGACCACGGATAAGACCTTCAGTACCCTCCATGGCAATAGCACGAACGGTGTTCTCACCAAGGTGCTGGGCGACCTCGAGAACGAGACGTCCGCCACCCTGAACATCCTGGACCTCGAGGGCGTTAAGGATAGCGGGGAGCTGCTCGGTGTCGAACTGGACGTCGACGACGGGACCAATGACGGTCTTGACGGCACCGGTCTGGCCCTTAGAGGAGGCCTCGGTGGCGAGAGTGCGGGCTGTGGATGATTGTAGCGACGCATGAGATGAGATGAAGTAGGAAAAAAATATCAGTATGCCTGCAGGGTGAAATCAACACAGCAAGACCTTCGACACAGCTTCAACACAGCAAAATTCATAAGTGGCGAAGAGGGAGCGGTGGTGGTGATGGCGATGCAGCGAAGAATGGTGACAGTAGTGATTGATTTGGCGAGCCCCAAAAAGAAGCTTGGAGGGTTGAGTGACGAAGAAATCAGGGTGGTCGAGCCAAACAACCTATAGTCGAAAGGTTCCGATGCTATGAATCTTCCATCCTCCCGTCTTGCTATGTCTTTCGTTCCTTCTCCTCTTTTGTTGGAGCTGCGTGTGCTGTGTCGGTTGAAGGCTGTATCGTCGATATATAAACAAGAAACTTACCCTGGACGGCGGGCTTAACGGCAGCGATGGCGATCTTGGGGGCGGAAGCACGGACGCTGGAAGAAGCGTTCACAGCGGCGCGAGCGACGGAAGAGAAAGCAGCGGCGTTCTGGCGAGCTCGGAGAGCCGAGCGGCTGGCAGCCCTGACAGCGGAGCGCTGGATAACAGGCATTATGGCGATGAAGGGGTTGAGTAGGGTTTGATGACGACGAAAGAGTGTAAAGAAAGAGAGGAAAGAGAAGAGGGATAGCGAGCACACACACTCAATCGCTCACACACACAAAGACGGACGGACACACAGACGGGCGAAGAATTCGAAGGTTGCGATCGCACTCAGAGCAGGCCCAACGCGGCACACAGGCATCGACAAAGCCACAGAGAGAGAGAGCGGCAGAAGGAGCGCAAGCCAGCTAGCCAGCCAACCACGGACGGTTCAACGGAAGAAGTGGTCTGTCTCTCAAGCTACAAAGGGCGAGAAAAGAGAGCTGAAGCCATGGGCAACGCCGGGTTGGGCAATCAAGGCACAACAGCACGAAAGTAGAGATTCTAGCCCAAGAAGATTTCAAAGTGGACTGGCCGGAAGCGCGCCTTTTCTTCTCTTTGGTTTGTATTCAGATAAAAATTGATCGCACTTCTGAATTTGCACCGATCAGTCTGACGAATAGAAAAACCGCAGACGAAAACAAGACTCAGTCAAAGCGAAAAAGGAAAAATAAATTCAACTTCTTCCAGACATTACAAAGAAGAAGACATTTTTGTATCTAGAGCTCGCTTCGTCCTCACTCATCACGGCCGACACTTTCCGCTGGTTCTCCAATTACCTGGTTCTGCAGCGTATTAGCATCGAGCCGAACAACC
>JAXQGJ010000513.1:0-13794 GCA_037039655.1 Pseudozyma sp. M118-08B | reverse complement strand
CTTTGCTGGTGTTGCCTTCTCGCTCGAGATTCCACTTCTCCTGTATTCATTGCCTAACCTCGTCAGTCTCGTTGATCATGCATGCTCCTTGCACCCAGATATGCCTCCGATCGAGGGCTTCTTTCGCAAGGCACACTGGCTCCTAACGAAGGGCAAACCGGTATCAGAAAACGTCCAGACACATCTCAATATTGGCACATGGAAGATGACGGTCTTAGCCTTGGCATACGTCTCTATGCTAACCTCGATCATTCCTACCTTTGGCTTCATTCCTGTGTTAATTGCTACTCAGTCATTCCCCCACGAGATCCTACAAGGTGACATCAGTCCATGCATTCGATGTGCTACGATCGCTGTAAGCATCATCACTATCCTATCATGCTCTTTCATCGCAGGCTTCTGTACTATCGCAACCCTAGACCCGCTCTTCCGCGCTGCGATTGGTCTCAACATGAATCGAAACGGAGGACCGGTCGAGATTGCAGTCGATCATTACACGACCACCGATGTGGCAGGTCCGGCACCGACAGCCTCCTCTAGTCACGTTGATCTTGACGCTCTCTCTAACGGTCAAGTTCGCTCTATCACACTCAAGCCTTCTGCAAGTACATTGAACGACAGCCTTGACGAGGCGAACAATCACATCGAGGAGAAGCTTCACATCTCGGGAGACGACATCGAGCTTGGAAGTCTCAGCCCCAATTCAACAAGTCCCAAACGATCAATGCCTTTCAAGCGAGTTTTGCCTTAGCTTCCTGACCGTTGCGACCACTTCAAGAACAAGCAGTCTGCTTTGATGGCAACGGCGACAATTCGCTACCCTCCAGCAGTTTTTTCAATCTCTCGATAATATCGACGCGCTGTAAAACAGCGCGTTTCACAGATCTTCCACGCAGCATCTTTACCGCGGTCTTTTCTCTTTTTTCTTGCAACGGAAATTTCACATTCATTTGGCATCGAAAGTCCTTTGCTTGTTTTGATGTCTCACATGTGAGCACTATGTGTGATCTGTATGGCTGCTACATGCGTGAGATCGACACGTGGATCACTGAGCATCTTGAATAAGTCAGAAAGGACAGCGTTGGGAACACTTGAACAGGCAAGAACAGAAGTCGATATGAACAGGATCAAGCTTAAAGACAAAACCCCTGAGTCCAACGATCGCTTCACTCTTCTTAAGCGAATTCATCTTGACTCTTTCTCTTCACATCCGCACTCGCCACACACACTTTGAAGCAACGTAAATGCAATAGTTGAGTGGTATTCGAGGAAAGAAGTAAAGGAGGAAAGGATGAATAAACTCCATATGTGCATGACTCAAACGAGATGGGGTTGATTCGCCTTGGCGTCAATCGACGCCACTTCTTTCTCTGTAGCGATGCCATCAATGATCGGCGTGGGAGCAAAATACTCCCTTGCATCTCTCCACCAACCCTTGACGTTCTCAGGCGTAGGGACCCAACCATGCGCGATCAACGCCATGCCTGCCTCGAACGCGATCAGCGCGATAATGATGAGTTCCATCCTATGCGTGGACTTCTCAGTCAACAACGCCCTCACCACTCCTAACAGATTTTCACAATGGTCCAGCTTCTCGTTGAGCGTTTCAAATCGTTGTCCAACATCAAGGCTGTGACAGATGGAGCGGTAGTGGTCTTCCATCTTGGCGTTCTCCCAGTATACCTCGGGTTCGTCGTAGAAGTTGTCCCTGTCGAGGTTGGCGGTTTGGCGGAGACGGAGGAGAGTTCCTGTGTGTTTGATGGTGGAGGTCCGGGAGAGTGGGACATCGCCAGAGGTTTCCAGCTGAGAAGGGATGGAGGTGAGGGTGGAAAGGAAGCGGGAGAGGGCGGATTCTTGGACGGAGAGTCGGGCGGATCGGGCGAGGCCTTGAGAGAAGGCTAGGCGAGCCAGGGTGGGGGTCCATTCGGTGCCGAAGGATGTATATGGCGTGGGAGGAGCTGAAGTTGGCAGAGGCGCTGGTGCTGATGTTGCAGAGGAGGAGGCAGTAGCGTTGTCGTAAAGTTCGGCTTCTTCAGCAGCGATGTGATCGGTGGAGGTCTCTTCGGAAGCAGCCTCGGCTTCTGCGTCGAAAGTTTTGGGAGGCTGACCAATGACAATCATATCACCTTGAACGCGCGTGGGCTGTGAAGAGGCGTAGAGATAGTCCATAGCTTCATCGCCGACTTGCGAGTACCTTCCGACTTCAACCTGGAACTTGAGGTCTCGACCTTGAATGACGTTCCTCAAGAAGCGCTGGCTCTGTTCTTCGTCCAGTCCCCACGTCACGTACGATCCAGAACGGAAGATGAAGACCTCGCCTCGTCCTAGGCTCGACTCTGCCACGGTCGCTGATGAAGATGCCGAGGTCGATGACGGTACAGGCCACTGCGGAATGTGAATGACCTCGTTGTCCTCGAAGACCTGGAAGTTGGGTGGCAGACGTCCCGACCTGATCAGCTCTCGGAACGAGTAGGTGTTGGCCGTGGCCCAAGCGTACACTTCACCCGTTGTGGGTTCTGGCAATGTCTGTCGTAATGCTTTTGAAGCTTGAGCTTTAGCACGGGCAGAGGAGGTCTTGGTCGGTGCGACATTCTTCTTACGCGACATGGCCTGCACGATCTGTGGTGGAAGGTTGAGCGTGATAGATCCACCGCCAGTCATACCCTTGTTTGGAGGACTGTATGAGATCTGGACGGGCTTTGAGGTCGAAGCGGCCGGGGTGGCCGAGGCGGACCGGCTTGTAGCAGCACTCGTTGAGCTGCGGGTTGACGATGGCAGGGCGGTTTCTATGTCGGCTTCGTTGACGAGAGGTGTCTTGGATGACGAAGCTACCTTTGCCTTCCTGGATGATTCGTCATTGCGATTGCGGATAGCTGAGGACGAGAGAGGTCGAGCCGAAGAGGCTGCTGCTTTAAGAGATTGAGGTGTCAGGCGAGGCTGAGCCGCAGCTTTGACAGCTGAGCATGCTGAGCGCAGCATCTTTGGTTGCTGCAGTGTGAAGGAACAGGCAAGTGTGTGCCCTATTTTGTACGTTGCTTGGCTTGCTCGTTGTCGAGGGTTGCGGAGGTGCCGAGGTCTTGGTTGTGATGAGGTTGAGACGCAAGGTAGGCCAATTGATAAAGATTGCTGAGCCTTGCACAGAAAGAAAGTCGGAAGAAAGCACCCTTTTTGCTTTTGCAGCTTTACCGGATGACTTTTTTTGTGAGGCTTGTGGACCGGAAGAAAGTGGAGGAAAACGTGCTTTGTTTTTAGACTCACAAGTCAAAAGGCTGAGCTTTTTTGCTGCTGCTGCACCGTCGGGTTCCTTGTCCAATGGGACTTAAAGCCGATTGGCGGCGCGAATAGCTTCAAAAAATCGGGCGATTCGCGTGAGCTGTCCGGCACTCACAGCCCGAAGAAAGGGAGAGGGCCTGTTGCAGGAGAGCGCTCAACGAAACCAAGTTAAAGCCTGAAAACGCGAGCAAGCAAGCGTGTGTGTGTGTGTTGGTGTGGAGCAAAGCGATGCTTGGCAGCGGCGAGTAAGCTTTTGTGTCTCATGATGCACACGATTTTGGCAATCGGATCATTTCCTAAAACCATCTCGATCATCTCTTTCCTTCTTCCATCTCAACGACATCCACATTGCAGGGCAGGAAAGGCGTCACGAATCCTGCTTGCGATCAACCCACCACCGCTCACGGCTGCATCTCTTCCATACGCTGGCGTTCTACCTCAGCAGCATGCTTTCGTAGTGCAGTCACGCTTTCGAATCTGCTGAGTCTCTTTGGACCCGTACCAATACGTAAGACAGCGGAATTGAACAGTGCTCCCGACCGCTGGCGAACGGAACCACCGACTCATTTCAGACATGGCAGCACCAGGCACTCCACTCGGTCCTTCAGCGACGCAAGCTGTTGCTGTCGACACCCAATCCGACCCTCTTTTCTCTGCAAGTCTTTCGCCCCCTTCGAAAGCATTACCACTGCATCAAGATGCGAACGGCACATCAACACCGCGGCCGAGTAGTGCCAATAGCTTGGGAGGACGAGCTCACACTCCCGGGCCAGACCAGATGCCATTGACCATTCACACGGCAGCCCAACGCGGTGACTTGCCCGCCATCATGCGACTCGTCGATTCAGGCAGAGCAACCGTGCACGACAAGGACGATGACAGCATCACACCGCTACATTGGGCTGCTATCAATGCTCAGCTTGCAACCTGCCGATATTTGCTTGATCACGGAGCCGAAGTTGATGCGCTCGGAGGTGATCTTGTCGCAAGTCCATTGCAGTGGGCAGCTCGCAACGGTCACGTCTATGTCATGGAGCTCTTGTGCAGTCGTGGCGCCGATCCAACCATCACCGACTCTCAGGGCTTCAATGCGCTTCATCTCACTACACACTCCAGTGCTGTCATGCCGCTTGTCTTTATGCTTCAGCAACCCTCCCTCAGCTCACCAGAGGGACTCGACTCGACCGACTCGCAGGGTCACACCGCACTCATGTGGGCTGCTTACCAAGGCGATGCCATCTCGGTCGACATTCTTCTCAAGCATGGCTCTGACGTTCACAAAAGGGATGGTGCTGGTCTCACAGCCATGCACTGGGCCGTCGTTAAGGGCAACCGGCTCTGCATACGTCTCCTCGCCGACGCCAAAGCAGATCTCCTCGCGAAAGAGGACTCAGGAAAGACACCAAGAGATATGGCGATAGAGCTCAAGTCCATCGGCGCTTATCGCAAAGCGCTCGCTGACATTGGACTCGAAGAAGACGGTCGTCGCAAGCAGCGCACGTTTGGCCCAAGCTCGGAGCGTACAGCACGCTTTGCTATCATGTTTGTTCCCTTTGCAGCACTCGGTTTCATCTTTGCCACTTTCGCCTCGCTTCCTTGGTACACCGCGGCCCCCTTTGCAGCGGCCGAGTTCTTCGGCATGCACCACATTGTCACGCGCGTCATCCTAGATCCGCAGGAACACGACTTCCTTCAACGCTCCAACTACTTCCTCGCTATCGTTTCAGGCTCCATCGCCTGGGTGGGTTGGGAATGGGCACGTAAACTCGCATCAGGTACTCCCGGCTACGCTTCTAACAACCTCTTCTTCGCCCTCACGCTCCTCGTTTGCAGCTGGAATCTCTTTCGTGCAGCCTCCATCTCCCCCGGCTATGCGCCCCTCGCGCCTTCTGCATTGCATCGTCGCGAGATTGTCACTCAGCTCGCACAACAAGGCCGTCTGAATGGTCAGAGCTTCTGCGTCTCCTGCATGGCTCGCAAGCCTATGCGTTCCAAGCATTGCAAACTTTGCAAGCGCTGCGTTGCACGTCACGATCACCACTGTCCTTGGGTCGACAACTGCGTTGGAATCCAAAACCATCGTCAATTCCTGCTTTTCGTCGGCGCACTCGTTCTGGGTATCACGCAATTCGTCTACCTCACCGTGGTTTACTACTCTGTCAATGCTCCTCCCTACAATCCTTTGCCAGACTCGAGCTACGAAACGTGTCATTTGCCGTTCGCGTTCTTGTGCACAGCAACGACGTTCGATCCGTTCTTATTCGGGGTGGCGGTATGGGCAACATTGCAGTTGAGCTGGACGGTCATTCTGATGGTTGCGCAGAGTTGGCAGATCATGCGGCAGATGACGACGTTGGAGGTGTCAAATCTCGGCAGGTTTGGATTCATGGGTGGGAAAGGAGGGCAGAGCTATGCGGGTCAGACGGGGATGATTGCTCAGCATTCCGCGAGGGCACAGCCTGGAGGAGCTGGCGCTGGAGCAGCAGACCGGTTGCAAGGTATTCAAAAGCAGCAGCAAGGCGATAACGGCCAGATCGACGTCAACACCGGTGGAGCGGACGAAGACTCCCCCGAAGCACCTCTCCTCACCGGCGGCGTGGGCTCATCTGCTTCCTCTGGCGCTAGCGGACATTCGCATCCGCACGCTCAATCCCGTTCCAAACTCGGTATGCTTCGCAAACTCTGCTCCGCCTCCGGCGGCTGGCTTCTTTCCGTCGTCGGCCTCGACCTCTACACTCGTGGCAAAGCCGGTGAGGGTCTCAAACGTGCATCTGCTGCTGCGAATCCATTTGACCACGGCCTACTCGCTAATTGCAAAGACTTTTGGTCCAAAGGTCAAGACCTCAATATCGACTATACGACGCTTTACGACTTGCCAGCCGAGATCAGCCCTGGACACTGCGAAGTTGTACCGTTCCTCATTGATACCGTCACGGGAGGCGGTGGAAAGGGGTGGGGAGGCAGGTATGCGAGAGCGGGAACGGGAGGTTGGGGTGTCGGTGGATATCAGCTGTTGAGAAGTCATGGAGAGGATGCGGAGGATGACGAGGAGGAGGATGCGGAAGGAGTGGGTGAAAGCGGAAAGAGAAGATGGAGCATGTGGAGCAATTTGAAGAACGCCAAAGGTTCAGGATCGGGAGGGACGATATTGCCCACTTCAGCAGCGCCTAGCGGATCCTAGTGTTTCAATACCTACACATTTTGTATGGCTCCTAACGATCGGATAGACTATTCACGATGCTCAAATGGCGAATCATGATCATAGACACTCACTGCACTCGTGACATTGGTGATTCTGCTTTGTTCAACACTTATCATTTCTTCCGACCAACCTTGCCAACTGTGTCTACTGCGAGGCAGGCAGTACATGAACACAATGCAAAGCGGAAACAAAGGACAACCTCTCCCCCTCTCCCTCCTTCTCCCGCTTCCCTTCTCCTGCGCCGCTTGTCGCCTCCTCCACCACAACCAAAAATCCATATTTGCCGGGGGACAAAAAGGTTACTTCCCAATCGACCACTTTTGCTTCTCCCCTTTGCAGCTCCTTTTTCTTCTGTCGTACGTTGGTGTTGGAAGCGGCGAATGTTCCGTCAGAGACAATGATGGAATCGAGTAGTGCTGCGTCTACCATTCCCGTGGGGTGGGTGGGTACGAGTCGTATGAGTGGGTTAATGGGCCGGGTGAGACGGTTCATGATGCTGACTTGGACGGTCACAAAGCGTTCGGCGTGTACCGGTTCGCCGTCGTTCAACACGAGAAGTACTTTCACTGGATCTTTCTGCAAGCATCCCAGCGCGTAGTTGTCCAACGTTAGACCTCCGCCAGAGACGAGCCCGCGGAGGGGAATGCGTCCGCTCCGAACCGCATCTTCGCCCTCAGCTCCTCCTTCGATAAGTCCATCTGCAAAAGAGTACAGGCTTGAGCTACCAGTAGGCAACGTTCTCCATGCGCCACCAAGGCGAGAGAAGAGCGCTTCGCGGTACCAAAAGTTTCGTCTGACTTCCTTCTCTTCTTCTTTCCCAAGTTGGATCTTCGAAACGATGAACTGCCGGTTGCCGCCTTTCCAGATGCTCGGAATGGGCGGGAAGCTGTCGTCATTTGCTCTGCCTTCTTTGGGCAGTGGAGAGGAAGACGAACGGTTGAAAGGCTTGCCAGTGCTTGGATCAAGCTCGAGCCGTGGCTGAGGGAGGATGATCTTCGTTGTAGCTCCCGCGCGCAGCACACGGTAAAGATGCAATGGCATCACACCACCGGTATTGAGCGCGAACCGAAGCAAAATATCCTCTCGGTGGATGTTGGATACGTCGACGCTTAGCAAGCAGTATTCGGAATCTTCCAGGTCATCCGTCTCGATCTCCACCTCAATCGGTGCCTCATCTCCTACATCAACCAAAAGCGAGGACTGCTGATCAGCCCTGCTCTCGGCTGCGTCCGCCGCAGTGAAAAGCTTGAGAGAGTGCGGGACAGCGTCAGCTGAAGTCAAGCATTCCTTCGTCAATTTGGCAGCCTCGGCCGCTCGCAAAGGAGCAATCTGAAGGTTCTGACAGACAATGACAGGGTGAACCGTAAGCGAAAAGGGGATCTCGATGGTTCGGACGTGGAATTTGGCGTTCTTGCCAGTGATGGCTTGGTGTTGCAGCGCCTCGCGGTCAACGTGTCCGTATTCAACGGTGATCGTGGCTGTTGTGCATTCCGCTTTGCTTCGAACGCGGACAGGAAGGGTAGTGCTCGCTCCTGGCTCGATGTGCATCGCAAACGTCCGTGACGAGGGTGAGAAATGGGAGAGGACAGGTTGGTGGACCAGATCCCATTCAATCTCGTGCACGTCTTGCGGCATGAGTTCCCCTTCAGCGAGGGCTTGTTTGGCAGCATCGCTCGCATCGTCGCTGAACGTCACCCTGACGTAGTTGACTGCGAGGTCCTTGGCCAAGTTGACGAGTTCGACGTTGATCACTTCCGTTTCGCCCTCGAGCACGTCTAAGCCGCCAAGTGGTTCCAGCTCGCTGCAGAAAGCAGCAAGTAGAGGCTGTGCCGCCACAACACCAACTTGCAACCACTTGCTTCCGCTCGCGTCCATCGAAGTCGTGGGTGCTGCGCCAGCAGCCGCACTTTTCTGCTTCATCACCGCCGATCTGGCATCTAGACCTGCCACCTTGAGCCTCGTCTTTCGATCGTCGTTCTCCGCAGCTTGCTTCCGTCTCGTCTTCGAGTTCTCCTCGTCGTAGATAGGCAACAAGAATGTCTGCGTTTCCGTCAACCCCCCCGCAAGAGCCAGACTAACACCTTTGATCGTCACTGTTCCAACTTCCCTCGCAACACCGGCAAGCTTGACGGTCTGGAAAGAGTATGGCGGGATCGAGACGCGTTCCGCTTCGATAGGCTCAAAGTTGGCCCCATCACCGACGAGCTTGATTGTATCGATGTGAAGCTCTACCGCGAAAGGGTTCTGGAGTGTGGCCATGACATAGATCTTCTCTCCTTGCACTGCCACAAGTTTGCTTTTTCCTGCTGCCGCGCCGCGGATTGGGTTCCAGAAGAAAGGATTGTTGAGTCCCGCTACGCCTTGATCTCCCGCACCACCGCTTCTGCCGTTGGATGGAGGATCGAGAAGCTTCGCATCGCGCTCGTACAGCCAGCGATCAGGATGGAGAGGCAGGAGTTCCAGACTGCAAAGAGGCTCGGGTGGACCCCAATACTTGACGGCGAGATCTTGAGCGCCGGCCCAGCGAGCAGCTTGAACAGAGCGTTGCATGCCGACCATCAAGTCGCGCTGCTCTTCTGCATCCAGGTGCGGATGGAAATCTCGAAGGAGGATGGCCGAGAAGAAAGCCATTCCGACGTAGTCGGAAAGTAGTTCGGCGATGGCGATGGTTTCCTTAAGAAGCGTCATTTGCTGTTCTTTCCAGCCAAAAGGTGCCTCGTGAGCCATTTCAAGCGGTGTCAACAAGGCCGGCTCGCCATTCATCCCATCTTTTGCTGCCGAGTTCTGTGGTGGCTGTGTTGTCGGCCTATTCCATTCCTCCGACCCGCCTAAAGCAGGCGAAGTATAAGCGCTACGCAGCCCTTCCGAAGCCTTCGCCAGAATGTGGTACGAAGGAATATTTCGAAGAGGATCCACTTCCACGTGAATCCCATACGTCTCGCAGATCTGCATCGCCAACACAAGCACCGCCTCTGGCCCTCTGCCCAGCGAATCGTATGTTGTCTGAGCTACAATGTTGCCCACCAACTCTTCCGTATCCTTTCCAAATTGCTGTTGTTGCAGGATCGGGAGTGATGCTGTATTCGGTACTCGCGCATTGACGCGCTTCGCCTTGACTAGCAGTGCTACGATGGTGGACTGCAGCTGCCTGAGCAGATGTGCCTCTCTTCTCGAGAACCCGATGCAGCCAAAGATAGCTGTGAGCGTGCTGAGCAGCGTGATCTGATCCGTTGGCTTGAGCGCGATGATCGAGTGCGAGAAGGCGGACGAGGCAGCGTGAGCGATATCATGCCTTGCAATCCCTGACACAGCGGTGAAGCTAAGGTACATCGCGCTCGTCGGTTTCTCTTCTGCCAACGCCGGCGGTACACCACCATACACGAGCTGATCGAAGCATTCGCCGTTCCACCCGCCGCTCGCCCATACTGCCAGCAAGAATCTGGCATACTGTGTACATGCTCCTGCATGAATCAAGGGATGCGTGTAGTCTCTTGGCGAGTCATTTGTCACCGACTTTGCTGCGCCAAGAACCACGCTAGGAGGCGCTAGACACTTTGAGTAGATGACAACAGCGATCGTGTAGGCTTCAGCGATCTCGCCCCAGCTCTGCTTGGCGTAAGGACGGGGAATTCCATCCTTGTCCTTTTCCTTGTCCTTGTCTTTCTCCTTGGCTGCAGCTGCGGACCAAGGAAGGTCGAAGCAGGGCGCCTTTTCGAGCACAACTCCACCCATACGTGAGACGAGGACACGGGCAACAGAGAAGCCCTCGAGGGCGCTGGCGAACCATACAGCATCTTGACCGCCTGCGAGCGCTCGTTCCTTGCCCAGATAGTGGAGAGCGGCAGTGTATCGTTCGAGCGCTTCCCAAAGATTACCAGAGAGCAGATGCAAGTCGCCTTTGACTTTTGCGTAGCGTCCTGCGCCAGTTGGACCGGTGCCTCCGGTGGAAGTGGTGCGTTTGACGCCCTTCTTATTTGCGTTAGCTGCTAGAATCTTACTCCTTGTGGTGGTTTCGGATGTCGGAGAGCCTGCGTTGGAGGAAGTCGAAGTGAGATCGAAGGGTTGCGAGCCTCCCCCAACTGCAGTCGATGGTCTAGACGATGTTGGTGTCGAGGATGCCGTGCCCGCATCCTCGGTATTACTGCTGAATGCACTGAATAAGCTCGAGGCTCGAGTGGCCGCTGCTGCGATCGAAGCGCTGGTAGCTGCGGTGTTGGTCTTGCTGAGCCACGAGCTAGATGAAGAAGATGTAGATGCGGCGGTCGAGGAAGAGGAGCGATTGGGTGCGATACCTTCGAGTGTCTCTCTTGGTGTTTCTAAAGGTGTACCCTCTAGTCCGTTCACGATGTCGTCAAGTGCATCCAAGATGTTGGCAACGAGCTCGGCAAGTAGCGTCTTGAGGTAGAAGCGCACGTCTTTGCCGTCCTTCCGCACTGCTGGAAAGATGATGAGTCCTCCATCCCTATGCGCTGAGAAGCCCGATGCGTCAGGCGAGGTCGGCATCTGAGGCGAAGGTGGTGCATTTGGCGCTGTTGAGTCAGCCGCACCGCTGTTCGAGACATCCTTATCTTCTGGCGGGGCCAGAGGTGAGCCCGGGCGATGTTGCTGCTGTTGCCCAGCTTTGAGTTTGGCTGCGAGCACGTCCTTGATCGAGCTCAGATCCACCGTTTCTGGTCGCTTGGCACCCGAGTCGAACCCGAACACCCTATGCACCAACGCACCTGGATGCAGCTCCCTCAACGCTGACGGACTCGCTTCCAGCTCGTGCTTGTTGACCGCATTATTCGAGTAAGATGCTAAACCCAGCGCTCCTAGCACTTGCCTGTGCATATTGAAAGGCGCAAGGAACGAGTGATCCGGATCATAGCTCGTCACGAAGGAAAGATGAACCTCCCCTGCTTGCAAGATCGGAGATGTTGATGTGGAAGCCGAAGACAGGGTGCCGTTCGATGAAACATTGGTGGCAGCGGCTCTTCGTCGAGCTGAACAGCTTGATGGAAGGTCGGCAAGTCGCACCGTTTCAAAAGATCTTACAAAGTCGCACCATCTTGCGAACTCGGGCTCGGAGATGTCACCGACGGGAGCAAGAAGAATGCGAAGCTTGGCATGGTCGATGAAGCTGCGTCCACCGATAGGAGAGGGTGTCGGTGCTGCATGATGTTGTGTCGTGAATGAGGCCATGACTGCAAGCTGCTCTGCTTCGCCTTCAGCCGAGCGAGTTTGACCGGGGAGCGCTCAGCCGTGCAATGCTGACGTCCTCAATCAGCTCTAGAGATGCGGTGAGTCAAGCCCGGATCGCGGCTTCGTATGCTGAGGTTGAGATGTTGTGGGAACGACGTGCGTGAAAGAAGTGTGTGTCACAGGTCCATGTGAAGTGTGGAGTGTCGTTCTCTCAGTTCCGAATTCCAGGCTTTGCAGTTGGGCCGTGCGAAGCCATTTCCCTTGTTTGATTGCGCATCCACACAATTTTGACCCAAAAAAACGCCGCCTCTTCAGCGCGAATACAAACACGACCATCCTTGTAATGCTATTAGCACTGGCCGAGCACATGTCTTTTTGGGCGGTTTGGAGCCTGGGTAGCTTCTCTTTTGCTACATTGGAGAAGTCACTGGCATCACAGTAGTCAGTGTGTAGCTCTTCTGCAAGGAGAAAGCCGTTGTGTGGAGAGCGCACGAGCTTGCGCTTTTTCGCAGAAATTTTCCGCAGGTGATTAGTGGGCCGTTATCATATTTTATCCTAAGCGTATTCAAAGGAACTGTATGTAGTGGGATCCTGCTCCCAGATCATCAGTGTCATCGCTTGTTTGGTAGTCCGTACGCTGTCTTAGATGTCTGCGCGGCGATCGGCAAGGCTTCTCAGCTCCAATCCCTTACCGATACCTTCTGCGCTCATTTTGGGCTCACTAGGATGCATGTTTCACAATTGTACGACCGCTGCACGGGTATGAACGGACTCGATATGCGACACGCTGCCACCACTAAAACGGCGGGACAAGGTCAGAAGCAGTTGGTAGCCAGAGCCATTCTCCTCATCATAGATCTGATCCATCATCCTCCGTCTTGGGTTCGCCCTGATGATATTGCTGCACTGAAGATGGTTGACATCAATGACATCGTCACGCATGTGAACATGGCTCGAACCGACTTGACCGACACTTTGGTCAAAAGCGCGACGTGCCACCAGTGGCTCTGGGAGGAGATGACTGCCCTTACTTTCGGTAAAGACCGGGAACAGGCTCTTTACACAGCGGTTAGATGGCAGAGGCGGGAGCACTACTGTGCCACCATTATGGCCTCCGGTGCGAGGTACCGGGGTGAGCTCCTCACGTACGACAAACACGCGCTCGACTGCATGCCCAGAGAAAAGGCACGGGGACGTAGCCTAGCCGAACACCTTGGTCTCGCTGCAACGGTCATCACCTTGCCCAAGCATCACTATGAGGAGAAGGAGGAGGATGTCAAACCTATCGTGCAACACGGTTCAAAGCTTCTCGTTCGAGGCGAGGAGGGCACTCGTTTCGACGCCATTTTCCAAGACGGCAACGTGGGATGCAGGGGCAGTGCCATCATTCTATCAGGTCTTCGCACCGGGAACTTTGACACTTCACCCATCCCGGCAGAACTCGACGTTGCCGCTGCCATGACGCCCTCCTCTCCCTGCCCTCGCAATCGGTTCACCAAGGTCCAGATTACGTTCGCCTCCTTCCGTGACTCAGACGAAGGGGAGGTAGAGGTCACCTTCATCTTTGCCAGCGCCTCTCACGCACACGTGGCTTGGATCATGGCCCCCTGCTGGATACCAAAACTGGAAATGGAAGCACCGATGGCCGTGTTTACCTCGGATATTGAAAGAGACTATCATCCTCTTTCCCAAATCCGTTTTGAGACGACAGACTGGTACAACAATCCGACGGCGTACAAGTTTTTGCGCGCCTTCTCGAATCCAGCTTTACCGGTTACAGCCGAGGTGGCCAGGGTTATCTACAAAACGGACGCGGCCCGCCCGTCTGCAATCAAGGCTGGTAAGGCGCACAAAGAGGTGAAGATTCGATGTAGCTATGCCAGTCCGCTGGCGGCTCACATCATGCTGCATTCGAAGGTCACCCTGTTCGAAAAGATCCTTCGTGGAGGAATCACGGAGTTCACTACATCTCCGGGTCGTCCTCACATTGCAAAGGTCAAAGTCCTGATCTGTAACTTATGCCATCACCTGGGACACCAGTGGCAAGACTGCCCAACACGGTTGGTTTCCAGTCCCTGATTGGAGCCGATGGGCGCGCCCAGCGGCATCACCGCCGCGCAGCCCGCTTCTTCGAGGCG
>JAXQGJ010000512.1:0-13744 GCA_037039655.1 Pseudozyma sp. M118-08B | reverse complement strand
CTTTTTCTTTTTCGCCTACTGCGAAATAATATTTTCCATAATCCCCATATGATCTAGCTAACGAAATAAGATTATGCACTTTCTGCCCTCCATCACCACCACCACCCGAAGAAGAGGGCTCCGTCTTGCGCTGAGCCGAGCCTTTGATGCTGAATCCCTGCTCGCTCTTATCCGCCGGTCCGTTTCCTCCCTTGGCTGCCTCCTGTCTCCCTCTGCCACCATCACGGCCCTGCTGATCTCCTCTACCACGTCCGCCTTGTTGACCCTTCCTTGCAGCAGCTGCAGCGGCGGTGTTGACCTCAGCTCGAGCGGCATCTTTGCTCTTCTTCTTCTTACGATTTTTCTTCTTTCCTCCTGCAGACTGATTGCCGCCTGCCGCAGTCGGAGCATTGGCGGCAGGTGTCGAAGCGGCTTTTGGTGCTCTGTCGTCGCGCGGCTCGCTAGCAACAGTAGGTTTGGTCCAGCTGCTCTCGCCCGTGTTCTCGTTGTAGTAGTAGACTTCGCCATCGCCGGAACGAGATGGAATAGGTCTCCATCCAGGGGCCAAATCGCTGCCCTCGTTGTCCTGAGCCTTGCTCTCGGCGTTCACGCTATCTGCAGCAGCAGCATCTGCTTCGGTAGACTCGTCGACTTTTGAATCGGCTAGCACCTGATCGGGGGTTGGTGCAGTAGCGTTATCAGCAGTGGGTGCGGCGGACTCTCCACCGGCTGCTTCCGGAACATTGTCGGATGCTACATCTGCTTCGACGTCGCCCGCTGGTGTCGGCGCTTCCGTGACAACCTCTGCCGGTGTCGCCTGGCCCGTGCTTTCCGCTGGAGTAACTTCATCATCGAGCATTAAGCTCACTTCATCCTTGGCAACAACAGGGGCCACCAGCTCGTCCTCTCCGTAATCAACAGCTTCTTCGTCTTCCAACATTCCGCTTGCTGATCAATCGATCGGTCTTGTCGCGTTGGTGTATGTGTGTAAATCTTTCGACGGTCTTCTGGACACTATACGTAACTCCTTGGAATGTCCAATATTGTCTGCCTCGGGTACGTAGCTGCGACGGTGATGAAAGCGGAACAATGTAGCAGTGTTGCCGATTCTCTATGATCGAGATGAAGCAGAAATCAAAATGATGGCCGGTATCGGTGTTCAAGCAAGTGACAAACCTTGTCCCACCTTGTGTTGTGCAACGTGCTCTTCGCTGATCTTTCAAAAGACCCTTTTCCGGAAAGTGAGGCAGGAACAGCATCAGACGCGTCTTTGAGAGAGACAGACGTCGAGAAATGTGAATTTGGCCTTTTCTTCTCTTCCTCGTTTCTGTTCTTACCTTTCTCCTGTGTACCTTTTTTTGAGAGCTTTGTGAATTTTGAGGGAAAAGACGTCCGTGTGTCACTTAAGGCTCAGGTTCGGAATTCGGACATGTTTCGACAGCTTCTGAACCTGACAGCCGAGAGAAAGGTCGTGCGCTTCATTCACGAATCAGGGTTGCATGTGCTGCTACTTAGTGTTGCTCTCATCCTGTGGCTTTTGTTAGCTTGGCGATACCCTAGACACCACGTTCCGACTTCGAAGACATTACGAAGGCGTGAGATCGTCAGTTTCTGGACGTCCTCGATAAAGCAGCAACCACATACAAGAGCCAGCCTTGGAGCTGAGCATTCCGCGTATTCGTCGGGAACTTCTCTCACCATGGCGAGCGGATTCCACCAGCAGGAGGTCGCACCAGGCGGTTGCAGCCATGCCATCTTCCTCAACCTACACTACCACAGCCTAGCGCCCTCCAAGACACAGCAAGTATATCAGCATCGTGGTCGATTACGCACCCAACTCGTGACTGCACGCGACGATGTTCTTACCATCTACGATGTATACGAACGCTCAGCTTCATCATCTCTCTCTGCTGCTGCAAGCACGAGTACGGTTAGCAACACCCAAGCTCAGAATCGCCACAAGCTCGTCGTCACCCGCAGGCACAACCTTTTCGGCACAATCACCGGTCTGCAGCGAGTACAGACACTGACAAGTGACAAGGACGGTCGTGACCGCTTGCTCGTCTCGTTCAGCGACGCCAAGCTTGCTCTGCTCGAATGGAACGATGCTACGGACGACCTTGAAACCGTCTCAATCCACACATACGAACGTGCGCCTCAGCTTGTTAACGGCACACCACACCTGTTTCAGCCCAACCTCAACGTCGACCCTCTATCGAGATGCGCAGCATTACTGCTTCCACACGACTCGCTGGCCATCTTGCCATTCTACCGCGACGAAGCCGAGTTCGACTTTGACGATGAGATGGGCATTGATATGGGCAAGGACGGTACAGATGCAGCGACGATGGCGGCAGCAGCGGACATGGAGAGCTTGCCGTACTCGCCTTCGTTCGTTCTGACGATGCGAGAGGTGGATCCCAAGATCCGTAACCTCAAGGACTTTTGCTTTTTGCCAGGTTTCCAGAAGCCCACAGTAGCCGTACTCTTCTCGCACTCTCCAACATGGACCGGTCTGCTAGCTGAACGCAAGGATACCTTCTCCGTCTACCTCTTCACACTCGATCTTTCGGCCTCTCTCGATGGTGCAACACTCGAATCAGCTGCTGATGCGCTGGACGACGGTACGGTCCGCTCGGCACATCCTGTAGTGACCACAAGCTCGCAGCTACCTTATGACTGTCTATACATGCTTCCTTGCCCGCAGACGCTCGGAGGCGTACTCGTAGTCTGCATGTCTTCTATCTTGCACGTCGATCAAAGCGGCAGAGTTGTGGTAACGGCGCTGAACCCTTGGTTCAACACCATCTCGTCGATCGAAGCCGAGTCCGTGCTCGATCTGCCAGGTGTCGCAGATTTGCAAGGCTCCCAGCTTGTCTTTACTGGCGAGACCGAAGGTGTGCTTACACTCGTTGACGGCGACGTCTATCGCCTCAGATGTCAGATGGATGGTCGTAATGTGGACGGTTTCCGTCTCGAGCGCATGGAACAGTTCGTGGCAGCATCCGAAGAGCTCCTACCCGCCACGGGGCCACCGCCTTCTTGCCTTGCTACTGCATCCAATACCGCCACCGCTTCCGACTCGACAGCTAGCGCAAGTGCTGGCTACCTCTTCACCGCGTCCATGGCTGGTGACTCGGCGCTGTACGACCTTGTACCTGTCAAGAAGGCTGTCAAGGAAGAAAACAACGCGGACCTAAGCGACATCAAGCCAGAAGACTCTGCCGCCAACGACATGGACATCGACTACGACGACGATCTCTACGGCACCTCCGACACCGCAAATGGAGCCGCAAGGACCAAAGCTAGCAAGGACACGACCGTCATTACGCTTCGTAAGGCCGATGAGATTCGCTCACATGGCAGTCTGCATAGTATAGCGCGACGCAAAGTCCCCGAAGACGAGCCAGGATCTTCCAAGAGATACGCACTGGTCGGTGCTTGTGGGTCGGGCAACCAAGCTGGTCTGGTGTACCTCGATCCCAGGTTTGTACCTCAGCAACGTACAAAGCTCGTAGCTGCAAGCTCCTCAGAAGATAGTGCAGAGGCGTCCGACACAGTGACGAGCTTCTCGAAAGTGTTTGTGATTGGCAGAGACTCGAACAACGGCGTTCGCATGATCGCGACACGATCGGATAGCGACGCGACGATTGCGTTCACGAGCCCTGTCGAGGTAAGCACGTCTGCTACAAGGAAGGACACGGCCAATTGGACAAACGTTACAGAGCTCGATGGAGGAGCAACGCTTTGTGCTGGTGCATTGCTTGGTGGCAACACTGTCGTTCGTGTCACATCGAGCAGCCTTCAGGTTTTGTCGTCCGAGTCATTAGAAGTGCTGCACGAAACGACAATCTCTGAAGGCGGCATCAGACGCGCTAGCCTCGACGCAGAGCAGTACGTTGTTGTGCACACTGCCGATAGCGACACTTTGATCTACCGCTATGATCCGGCCCAGCGTGAATTCGAGTCGGTCGATGTGTCATCCGCTCTCAGCAGCGCAGCACCGATCATTTCCGCCAATGTGTTCAGGGACACTTTTGGCCATCTCGACCGCGCCGTACGCACAAGCACCTCTAACAAGGTCGGCGAGGCGGCAACCAAAATCGCCCCTATCAAGCACGCCCTTTCCTCCTTCGCGAACGATGATGACGAAGAAGTTGATTATGGCGAAGACGATGACCTTGTCGCTGCTGCTGCTGCGCCAGCCAACGGCAACGGTACTGCCTCATCTCCTCGATTATCAGCAGCAGTTGAAGCAGGCCCGGCATATTTGTTCACTCTGGACACAGACGGTGTCAGTCGCATCTTCACCCTTCCCGACCTTCGCCTCATTTGGCAGAATGCAAGCCTCGCAGCCCAACCGCAAAGGTTGCGATACGAAACCGAGGGACATGACGAGCTCGCACCGGAGCAGAAAGCGGTCATGTCCACCGCAGTGGCATGCCACATCGGTGATATGTTGAGCATCGTCTCGCTCACTGGTGACAACTTTTTGGCTGTCTATAAGAGCAACTCTTCCGCCTCGGCGGAGGAGAAGCAGACGCAAACACAGACAGTTGAGAATGCGGCGCTAGGACTGACGTTCAACAAGGTGTTGGTGCAGCTCTTGTCTGCGCCGGCGGGAGGTGCTCGTTCGTTTGATGCGAATGGATCGAGTGCGGCGGCGTTCAGATCTGGAGCTGTGCAGTTGGAGCCTTTCAGCATCGCCTCTAGGGCGTCAACGTCAAAGCAGCCGAACGTCTCGAATGCAGTAGCTGTATTCGGTGGCGGACGCGAAGCTCAAGCCAGCATTCTGTGCTGGACGGAAGAAGGTGGCTATCGACTCTTGGATTGGGCTGGAGGTGATCTTTCTTGCGTCGCTTCCATCTCTTCGTCCTCCTCCGGAATGCCCGGTTCGGCGGAGGACGCGGAGTACGCGTATCTCGACCGCGCCGGTCAACTTTATCTCGCGCGCTCACCCGACGGCCTTTACACGGACACCACTTGGATGTCCTCCGTCGTCCGTACAGGTCGAGAGTATACGAAAGTCATCTCGCACGATCCGACGCACACCGTGATCGCCGCATCCGTTCAACCTTGTCGTTTCGTTCTCTTTGACGAAGACGGTGAACCTATCCCTACTCCAGACGAAGCGACTGAGTCAACCCATCCTTCGATTTCCACCCGTGGAGCACTGGAACTTTTCATCGACGAGGACAAAACCACCGCTTCAGACGGATACGAATTCGAAGCAAACGAAACGGTCACCGCTCTTAGCATCGTCACTCTCGACGCCCCCTCGACTGCTTCTGGACGCAAACAATTCGTTGCGGCCGGTACGACGACTTTTCATGGCGAAGACCGTACTGCCAAAGGCTCCGTCTATCTCTTTGAGATCATCGAAGTCGTCTCGCCACCCAATGCGGTGGGTCGTGATCTTCGATTGAAACTCGTCTGTCGGGATGACTCGCGCGCTCCCGTTACGGCGATAGCTGATCTGAACGGGTTGCTGATCAGCACGTGTGGACAAAAGGTGTACGTGAGGGCATTGGAGAAGGAAGAGTGGCTGATTAGTGTTGCCTTCCTCGATTGTCCTTTCTACATTACCTCCATCAGTGTTGTGAAGAACTTTATCCTCCTTACTGACGCCAAAAAGTCGCTGTGGTTCTTGGCGTTCCAAGAGGAGCCGTATAAATTCGTTGATCTCGGTCGGGATATACACGACCATCATGCAGCACTGGGACAGTTTTTGGTACATGGCGAGAAGCTGGCTTTGCTTTCAACGAGCGATGTTGCCTTGGGTGCCAGTGGAAGTTCCGGTGCTGGAGGCGGTAAGGGTGTGATACGATTATTCGAGTATGCGCCTCAGATTGCGACTTCGCTGGGTGGGCATCGGTTGTTGCTCAAGACCGAGTTTCAGACGTCCTCGGCTGCTGTTGGGGTTACGATTTGTCGAGGACGCTGGTTGTCCGATTCAGAATTGCGTGGGCGAGAAGAAAATCGTAATCGCCTCGTGTTCGGAAAAGCCAATGGAGCGATTGAGACGCTCTCCTCAGCCGACGAAAAGGTTGTGAAGCGCCTACACCTGCTTCAAGGTCAACTCGTTCGATCGGTCCTACACGTCGGAGCACTCAACCCAAGAGCGTTCAGAGCGGTAAGGAACGACTTTGTCAGTCGAGCGCTTAGTAAAGGTATTCTGGATGGGAGGCTCTTGGAGACGTTTTTGGGCTTAAGTAGGCCTAAAATGTTGGAAGCGGTTCGAACGCTGGCTGGCGTCTGGGATGGGTTGGATAACGTGAAACTGGCAAAGAAGGCAGGGGAGGGAAAGAGGAAGAGAAAAAGTGCGCAGAAAGAGGATAAGTCGGTCAAGGTCAAGAAAGAAGACGAGGCGGAGAACGAAGAGCATCAAAACCCCACAGCGGGAGAAGCCGAAGAGGAAGTCAACCAACATCAAGAAGAAGAGGAGGATAAGGAAGACGAAGAGGAAGAGGAGGAGGAGGAAGACTTTGCCAAGATGGAACAACTCCGTCTGCAGTCTGAACACAAACGTGTTCAACTCGTTCTCAAGGACTTGCTTCGATTGCGACTTGGATTTGAACAAGTGTAGGTCTCTCTACTCGCTTTGCAATCTTTATCGGTCTTGTAAACCCTAGATAGAGACATTCTGGGAGCGTTGAGATGGCTAAGTGTGAAGCGTTCCGAGCTGAGTACGATGAAAGAGAGCAAGGGACGGAAAAGTGCTTCTGGTCTGCTTCTTTCCGTTGTATCGCTCTTGATCCCCAAGCGAAAGTCCGCCCCTCCACCTGGGACAGTATCTTTTTGCAAGCCGGACAGACAAGCAAGAAGCAAAAGGAGTTCTCTCAGCAGCTTGAATCAGAGCGTCAGAGGGATTACAACGAAGCTGTGCACAACAAGAGCGCTTACCCGAACGGTATCATTCCGGCTCAACGATCCGGATCGGCTTCTCGCTCTCGCTCGCGAGCCCGTGCTTCTTCGAGAGATGCCTTCCGTACTGGAAGCCCAGCTCCTGGACACGCCGCTTTGCCAAGGGTCAACGATGCATTGGAAAACGGCCATGAGGAGACGAGAGGTCGTCAATAAGTGAAGAGCGATCTTCATCTTCTTCGAGTCGCATCTCGGAGGTGGCTTTTGGACACTAGGATAGGCTTGCCGGCTGCCAGCCCCACCCGGCGGCGGCCTGGAAAAACGGTGAATGCCCACGCCCCTTGGACTTTATTTTCATCACGGTGCAGACGGAGAACAGTGCCGATGTCACCGGTCAATAAGAGCTCACTTGTGAGCGCTGAAGACGTCTCGTTCCCATCGCCGGCTCTGTCCTTTCATTTGGATAGCATGTTTTGTGGGCTACAACGCATCAGAGCTTTGTCTTTAGGATTTGCAACATAAACATACTGTGCCACAGTTGAATGTGACTATTTTGCCTGACATCTTTCCCACAGAATGAGAGTCGGTGGTGACCATTGAGCATGCGCAGAACAAGGAGCCATCATGCGGGCGTACATTACGTTTCCTGGTCAGCAGCGGAGCCTTCGTCAACCTGAACAAAGTTATGGTGTTGAGACGTGCGTGAGTGCGTTTGTGCAAGCCACTGGCTTTTCTCGTTGGTCTCGCTCCGGTAGGCTGATCTGCATTTGCCGTTAGTGGAAACATGGCGTTTGCGCTGTCGCTGCGCATCCTCGTCACCATCCGGCAAAATCATGCCGCTTGTTGCTATGGTTTTGCAAGCAGCGACTTGATAACGCCTTTGCAACAGCCACCTCTGTCATTGTTCCTGCAGTGTCATGACACTTTCTCCTTCGGAAGCGTTGCGTCTGGTAAGGCATTGCCGAGTAGGCAGCATTTGATGCGGCGTGACACATTTGGCCGCCCACTTACCTTGTGTGGGAAAGGGAAGGAGAGGACTTCATAACAGGCTCCACAAAGTTCACATGCATGGTATGTGCGGTTGAGTATCGTCGTGTTGCGTTGCGTTGATCCGCTTCCACTTTGCTGGCTTTATCTCTCTCGCCATTTCATTTCGTGTCCTTTGGTGTCACAAACCTCGCAGCTCACAGCACAAGAATGGACAAAGCCAGGTGTTGTGCTGAAAGCCTGATTGTGCCAGCATTGCGTTAAGGCTCAACATTCTCGTTCGTTCTGTTCCTGCCACCATCTCGATCCCTCTCCCCGCTCCAATCCATCCACCCCTAAAGAAACGAACGTACGAAAGCACAAGACACGATGCCCAGCCGCACCCCTACCCCCCTCCTCCTTGCTATTCTGCTTATCCTCGCCGTCACCATTACCGACGTTGCCGGTTTGAGCGCGGACGCCAAACGAACCGGTCAAAACGTTGCCGTTTGCAGTAGGTCTTCCTCATTTCTCATCCTGGCTTATTCTCTTTGCTTCGACTCTATTACTGACACGCTTTCATTCCTTTCCGTGATCGCTAGCCATCCCAAAATGCATCCCGTCCCCCAAACAAGTCTCCAATCTCGCCCGTGGAATCACTTTCGAAACATGCGTCGATCCCGCTCTTAAACCCGATCCCGCATTCTCGCTGGTCCATGTCTCAATTCAACCCGATTCAGGATTCAAACAGCAACTTTGGGATGCTGGTGATTCTCTCGACACTTATTGGTTGAAGCAGGTAAGCTTTCACCCTCTTCCTCTCCTCTTCTATCTCTCTTCTCATCTTTTCGAGTAGGGCAAAGCAACTTACAATCCCGTTTGGTCGTGTGAACAACAGTATCTTGCCCCACTTACAACATGCGATAAGAGATTTCTAGTCGATTGTTGGGAAGCTCCGGATAAGGGGTGTGCCAAGCCGCCCAGCCCGGTCCCCGCTCCTGTACCTGCAGCAAAGGCCAAACGAGGAAACGAAAAGCCGGAAGCTCCCAGCCCGAAGCCTGCACCTCCTGCTCACGCTCCCCCTCCGCCGCAGAAGGACAGTAGGGCAGACGCCGATTTGGTGCCTTTGGCAGATCCGTCGATTGCCAAACACTAAATTTTTGGCGTTTGTCTATTGCCTCGTACCAGTCGTTACAAATGTTTAATTGCTAGGTTGTAAGGCGTAAGAATGAAAGTCATGGGTTCGAATGCTCAATTCAGAAAGCTTATGCTTGCGTGTGAGAGTGAAAGGCTGGGGGCATGTGTCGATGTCGCTTTCGCACACGGCCGTGGCCAAGGAGTTCAGCGTCATCAGGTGTCAATGCCGTTGATGCATAAAATCTCACGAAGCTCCTTAAGATCGTCTACTTCACAATGCTGACGCTTAACACAATATTTGGACGAGTGAACAAAGTTAAATTGAAATTGGTCAATCCGGCGACCTAGACCAGAATGTGAAGCTGTTTCCAGCGAGATAAGTATACGACGAGAGAAGGAGGTGTTTAGGCGAGCAAATCACCGGACCATCTTCCCCCCTTAGCAGAGTGCCGCACTTTTTACTCTTCCAAAGGCATGCACTTATCATCGACCTCACCAAGCGTATAGCATTCCACCGTACTATCGCATTGGGGGCTACCAAAGTCGAGGCTCTTCTCGACGATGTCCCTTACCACCAAGGTATTTTTTCCTACGAGGTGGTGGCGGCAAATGCGACCCTCGTACCCAGCAGGACAAGAGAGGTAGATGGTATTGATGAAATCACCTCGGTCCGAAAAGGGAGCGAGACGGTTGTAGAGCCCCTTGAGAAGGTGGTCGGAATGGCAGAGGGAGGCTTGGGCACCGTATTCGTAAGCAATGTTGGGGGAGGTGAAGGGGTAGGGTTTGCGACATTTGCGAGATTTGATCACTGCGATACAGAACGAAGTATCGAAGTGTCAGTTCATCTGTTGAAAAGCAAGGGACAAGAAGAGAAGTAAAGAGGGGGAAACAAGGCAAGAAGACATACCGCAAGAGTAAAGAGCGTTCTCAGGCCTGCTTCCGTGATGGTGACTGGTAGTACTAATGCCAAAATCAAATTCGAAGGGCGAAGCCGAAGCCAAAGGGGCGACGGTGCAGAGGGCAGCAGCGAGAGCGAGGAGAGGCTTGGTGAACATCATTTTGAAAGCAGCGTAGTGATACTTTGCAAAAGGAAACAGAGAGAAATGAACGTGTGAGTGATGAAGGGAAAAAGGATAGGAACGAAGGAGCGAGGGAGTCAGCATATATGCTCGTTCTTGCCCTGTTACGCCCCTGCTCCTACGAGTCCTGGACGTGCCTGTGCTGCGTGCGGTCCTGCCATGCCCCCACAGAGGCCCACAGAGACGGGCAAGGCCGTTTCTGTGTGCTGAATGGGAATGGGGTGAAAGCTTCATCTGTGACAACGGGGCGAATGTCAAGTGGGACGGTGGTGGCTGACTGCTGTAGGCAAGCATCCACGGAGTGTGTGACCCACATCCAACCACCGCACTTTTGCAACAATCTCTGTCCCACCTTTGTCATAGACTCGCTGGCTGGCGAGAGGCGACTTGCGTCCTCAACCCCCTCTTTCATGTATATCTTCATGACCCACAACAATTCGCAGCCCTACTTTCGCCTATGCGGGCCACCAGGCACGCTTTCTCCTCACCCATGACACGCACACACCCCAAGATATCATTCTTTGTCAGACGACGACTCTTCGATGACGAAGGCCCATGTTTAGCGTCAAAGTTTCGAATGACTTCTCGGACGCTTACCATGCAATGACGGACAGAAGCAGCAATCCCGAGGGGCGCATCACATTGACAAATCGCCCACCCTTCACTTGGGATAACACTCCCCATCCACATCCTCCATCTTACTACATTCCACTTTCACCTTGCAGTTCGTCTGACTATCAAGACTCTCCTTGACATCAGCAGCGATCTTCTCCATGCTAGCTTCCCCCACTTTTTTTTGACAATCTTGATCCTGGTCGTTGCAAGAACCGTAGAAAGTGCTGATGAACTTAAAATGGTATGGAGCCCACTTGAAGAGTTGTTTCCACATGTTTTCGGTGTGACAGATGCCGAGGTCGTAGTTCATGTTCATTTTGAGACCGGTGTAGTTGGAGGGTTCGCGGCAGGTGGTGGATTTGATCACTGCATTTTCGGGAGCATATTAGATGCATAGATGACGATGGGGTTCACAGTTAGAGTGGTTCGGATGCACAAGAGAGCAAAAGAAGGTGGAGAAGTGACTTACCGCAGGAGAAGAGAGGATTGTCGGGACGACCAGGTTCAGGATCGTTATCGCGATCAGAGACGGTCAAAGAATTGGCCGAAGCCAAAGGCATAGCACCAATGACGAAGGCGATGATAGCGAGTGTGACCTTCTTGTTGAACTGCATTGTTTCCAAAAGGTCGGCTGTAGAAATCGTGAAGGTAGGAATGGAAGTCAAGGAAAACGATCAAAGTTGCTGATTTCCCCTCTCTGTTATATGCATTGGAGACAGGAGTCGAAGGAAGTGACATGCCCGCGTTCTGAGGCTCGAAATGAAAAGCGACGCATGTTGCCAACCTTGACGACGCCCACAAGACCCCACCAAAGTGAGCACACCCCATCTCCTGCAGCGAAACATCATTGAGCCGTCCCACACTCACATTTTGGCCTCTTCTCGCAGCAGCATATTCGACCCACCGCACGATCGTGTGTATCCAAACGTCGCAACCATCAGCCTGCATCTGAGCCTCGCAGGTGCACGCACAAACAGCATCTTTCACCGCACTGAAAGTCTGAATTGACACTCTAGACGCAAAAGGAGCGCTCAGATGCATGCACATAGAGACGAGATACTTTGAACAGCATGAAAACAGCGAAAGGGATGTGATTGACATGTAAACCCCTGGCAAAGACTGCAAAGTGGCGGTGGCGAACAGCTGGCAGCTTGAAAAGGGTGGTCAAGTGTGCTCGGGATAACACTGGTCATCAACTTCGTCGAGATGGTGGCATTCTACATTGGCTTCGCATTCGGTATGGTTGTTGACGGCCATTTCGACGACCTATTTGTGTTTTTTGGCCGTATGCAATTAGAACTTCGAACATCAATCATCTTTCCTTTTCTTCTTTTCAAAGCGATGTCACAAATTGAAGAGAAGTACTTACCTCGGCGAGCTTGTCCATTGTCAAGCTGCCATCTCTGATCTTCTTCTGGCAGTCCTGCTTCTTCTTATCGGCAGCATTAGCATTGTCCGTAGGGCAGCTAGCGTATAAAGTAGTCGAATACATCTGCTTCCCAAACAGGGGCAAATACCTGTTCTTGAGGCCGTCAAGAAAACTGTCGGTGTGACAGGCGGCAAGGTCGTAGTTCATATCGGGTAGACCGTTGAGGTGGGTATAATGAGCAGGCAATTTGCAGGTTTTGGACTTGATCACTGTTGTTCCCCGCCAAAATGATGACCACCACGAATAGGAGAGACAATGAAAAAAAAAAGTGTGAGAGTGAAGAACAACATTGGGAAGAGGGAAAAGAGGACAGGAGGCTTACCGCAGGTAAACAGCGCATTCCCCGGTCGTATCGGCTCCTTATCTTCCTCGTCGGCAACAACAAAGGTCGTTGCGCTGAAGGCAAAACCCACGAACAGTAGCATCGAAAATGGCTGATTGAAAAGCATCCTGTTAGCGAAAATCTTTCTTTTCTCCCCTAACTAAACGGTATTGGACGACCGAGGTGAAAGGAGGCTCAAAAACGAAATTTCAAGCAGCTCAAGTAGCTTTATAGCCTCGTCCTCGCCTTTGCCTAAGTTCAAAGGTGATTTCTCTAACAGGCGTGTGCAAGATTGAATGGCAACGGCCTGTGAAGACTCCTGAAGCCACCCCTCCTTCCACCCACCACGTTGCATAGTGGTCCGCTGAACGCTTGCATTTGCCATAATCTATTGTCCAATCTCATAGCTTGACACGGCCCAACTGCAGCCAACGTACACACCTTGTAACATCACAAACTACTCGACCTGCCGACAGAAACGTTCACAAGCGCAGGTCACACGCCTGTACCACAGTCACACAGCACAGTCTCACGCCGAATTGAACACCGGGAAAGTCATGACTTGTATTCAGACCACATTATACAGATACTAATCAGCCTTCTGCTCAAGCAAGATAACCATTAGCCTTCAACCACTCCTCGACATCCTTTGCGTCCCTCTCGACCCACCTAGCATGTGCCCTAACAGCATCCAAACCCTGGCTCAAGCCCATGCTGAATTTAGCAGTGTCCTTGGTCTTAAAGAACTCCTCGACATCCTTTGCATCCTTTTCGGACGAGAACGAGCTGAACGAGTACTCGATAAGCCTCGAGAGCGAAAAGTTACCAGCAAAGCGCTTCGAGAGCGTCTCCCATCGGCTCTTGGTAGCCTCCCAAATCATACGGCGACCCTTGGGGTTGGCGTTGAGCGAACCATAGAAGTACATAAAGTCTTGCTCCTTGACCTCGCTGCTGTAGAGGAAGTCGATGGTGCGTTCGAGCAATTTGGGGTCACGCGAGGCGCCAAAGGCGAGCATGGCGGCGATCTTGTGTGTAGGAGTCTGAGGCTTCTTGTAGATGCTGAGGATGGTCTCGTATTCCTTCTCGCCACCGTGCTCGACAGCACGAGCAAAGACACTTCGGAGCAAGTCAGGGTGGATCTGGCTGTCATCGCCAGTGGCAGCCAAGTGGTCGAAGCGCTTCTTGATCTCTGAGAGGGTCCACTCGTCTCCACCGTTGGCGGCGGCTCCGATGGCAGCGGCACGGAGCTGCTTAACATCAGGCGAGTCATTGTCGTGTCCTGCAATCATTCTTAAAGTTGTTGATTTACCACAACCAGATGGACCAACGAAAACTATGAATTCTTTATCTTCA
>JAXQGJ010000511.1:0-13721 GCA_037039655.1 Pseudozyma sp. M118-08B | reverse complement strand
AGCTCAGTTGGTAGAGCGTTCGCTTAGCATCTTGTCTAAATTGCGAAAGGTCGCGTGTTCGACTCATGCAGTCTCCATTCTCTCCATTTTCTTTTGCCTCTGTTCAGCATCGACTTTCCTTTTTGTTCAACACTCTGAACTCCGCAAAGCTCGCTTATAGACGACGGTCAAGACAATCTAGAGAAACCTGTTACACCAATGTGCTTGCGACTGGATTGATATGAATGCTACTGTTGAGGATGAAGATTGTTCGCCCGCTGCTCGAACGCATCGATCATTTGAGCACTCATTTGCTCAAATACATTTCCCGCTACCGCTCCATACACTGGGTTCCTGAACGCATACACCAGGCTGAAATCAACCATCGTCTTCTCTCCTTGCCCATGGATTCCGGCGATAGGACGGAAGGTCCACTTTGTCGATAGAAAGCTAAATACCGGGTTGGGCTGAACGGCTTCAGCAATGACGCTGCTGCTTCCTTCCTCGCCCTGATGAAGCGAGACTTTGGACGTGTAGGTCTCGGAAAAGCGACCAAAGCCTACTGTCAGATCGGCAAGTACAGCTGGTGGCGCTCCTTCTGGCTGCTGTGCTGGGCCGAGGACACGCGAGTCCTGGCAGTAGGGGACGAATTGTTTGTATGCGTCAACGTCGGCGACTACTTGGAAGAGCGTTCCTGCTGGGTGCGCAAGGACTTTCGACGTTTCGTACACTGTGCGACCCTGCTGATCGCGGTAAGAGCGACTTCCATCTTTACCACTGCTTGGCCCAGCGGAGGAGAGTGCACTTGAAGCGATTTTGCCCAGGTCAGGAAGGCTGAAGAACGTGCGCTTTGTCATGTATGTTCTCTGTTGACCGACGTGCGAGACAGCAGCAGTGTGGCGAGTCGTGAGCGGGCTTGTAGGTCTTGGCGCGGCTTGAAGCGGTTGAGAAGGCCAGGCTCGTGTTGCACTAGGCGCACCAGCCACTGTCTCTCCATGCACGCTTGCGTGAAGCGACGCATCGTCCTTCCAGCCAGCGAGTTTGCGAATGCCGTAGACATCTACCGGGCCGAAGATGCTCTGGTCTTCGATCGCAGCGCAGACCGCTTTAGCAACCGTGTCGATGTGTAGCGGTGGTGTGGTCAGCAGGCGAGACATGGATTGAGAGGAGCTACTGCCGCCGCCGAGACGCGAGATGATTTGAGCCGGCGTAGGGATGGGCAGTGGTAGTGGTGGTGAGCGATGTAATGCTGCTGATGCTTCCAAAATTGCAGCGGGTAATGTGGAGCCAGGACGCGTGTGAGGATGATACATCAGTCCAGGGCGAAGGAAGACGGGTCGAACAAGGTCTTTAAGCTCGGAAGAAGAACTGCCGGTTTCTGACGATGAGTATGCAGCTGCCTCGTCACGAAGCTCGCCTTCCAGTCCCGCACCATCCGCATCGAGGATCGCCTCTGCGCCTTCTCTAGCCGAACTGCGTGGTTGCGGTGCATGGTGGTGCGCTGCCAGTCGAGCGATAGCGGATTCGGCTTGTCGCTTGGTCTTGATGTATCTTGCATCGACGATAGGTCGGAAAAGGTCCTCTGCGGAGATGTAGACGAATGGAGCGGGAGTGGCAGCGGAAGCCGAAGAAGATGCTCCTGCAGCTTGCAACGAGCGATGTCTTAACGATGAAAGGAAAGTGTGCGCTACAGCAATGGCGCTATCCCTATTCATGTTCTCGTAGTTGAACCTTGACTTTGACTGTGATGGCTGCCCAGCCTCGTTTGCGGGATACTTGGCATCCTCAAGTGGATTTGAGGCTGAGCTACCAGGAAGGCGCAACCCCCATCCTTTAGCAACACCAGCAAGGGCATTGCGCAACGGAGAAGCAGACGACGACTTGGACTTGTAATCCGACTCGAGGAGGATGCCCACTGTGTGTACCGCAGCGGTGGCTCGATCGGCCAAATGAGCATAGGTGGAAGGATCAAGCGCATCAGCAGTGTGCCATTCGATGTTGGGATTTGATGACCAAGCTGGACGATGCCCTGCCGGTGTGTGGTACGGTGTTCCTGATGGGGAGATGGAGAGCACGCGCCATCCTTTGGCAAGAGCCGCTTTGGAGATGGCGCTACCCAAGAAGCCGGCTCCTCCTACGACCAGCAGAGTGTGCTGCATGTTGGAAGCTCTAACGCCGTCGGGTTATGATGTTGTTTGGTGAGTACAAAACAGAAGAGGGAGAAGGAACCGGAAGTGAGCACAAATCTGAAGCCGGAAGATGTGGAGCTTAGCAAGCGAAAAAGCCAACACCTTCATTAATCAGTATTATGTAATACTCCGTCCGCTCATGGCGCGCGTGTCGAGAGCTGCACTGTTTAGCCAAGCCGATCCGGACGAAGACACTGCTGTTGTGCCTGAGTGGACGCTCCAGTGGACCCTGCAGCTGACATTCATAGTGTCTGCAGTCGTTCTCCTCCTTCCTCTTCAAGGCTCCTAAGACTGCATTTTTCGACCTCGTACAAAGTCATCATGACGACCCAGACATCGTCCAGTGCACAAATGTTTGTCAATGCTCGTCTGAGTGCGCCATCAATGAAGCAAGGGATGAAGATTCAGGCTGAAGACTTTTGTTCTCGCGGTGAAGACACTGTTGCTATGTATCGTAATGCTCTGCCTCGCTTGAATCTCGCTTAGGATGCAATTGACCATCGAAATGCACTTCATTCCTCTGACTGCTGACAAGCCATGCTGCTCTCTTGCATTTTTTTCTCCGCCGCACGTCCGCTGTCAAACGAGCGCAACGTGCATTCATCATCCCTCCTTCTGTGTAGCATCCCACACCACGACGTCGTCACTTCGCCATTCCTGTCACATGCGTAGTCTTTGGGATGATCATCTCATTGCTGATGATCTTGTATACACCCAACAATCAAGTCTGAGACCCGGTCTAAACAACCAAGAGATGACAGTTCCGACAATGAAAAGAGTATTACAAACCCCGCAGCGCATGAGAACAAGTACGTCAGGGACATTCTGACATGCTTCTAGTTTTTGGTCGCCGTGCTTCCTGTCTGCAGCCAAGAAGCTCTCTCGCCAATCTTCTCTTCATAGCCGCTCAGCACATGCACTTCACCATCCTGTTGCCCCTGTCGTCCGTCGTGAGCCATTCTTGACTTCGCTTCTCGCTTCCAGTTACTGCTCGACTGCCGCCTTTCGCCGCTGGCTGTACACATTCTTCTGCAACATTTGTCCGCCCTCGTGCTCATGTTCCTGCCCGAAAACAACATCATCTCGCCCTTTTGTCGTCAAGTTCCACTCTTCGCTCAGATTTTTGCTGTTAGCCGAGGTTTTCGAAACCTCCTATTGAGCCTCATTTCCTGCAGACCTCATTGCCCTCTCCTACTTCACCTCTTCATACAAAGCGTATACACGACCGGAAGCTCAACCACCGACGACTCGCTTCGCTTCAACACAGCCAAAACAGTGATCTGCTTTGCGCGCCTCGTATTATATCTGTTCGCTTATAGACCTTCTGCGACAACCGTTTGTTCAAAACTTGGTGGAACCCTTACCCTTGTCCTTGCGCTTTTCCCTTAAGCGCTCTCCTGACCAATCACTCGCACACACACACTCTCTCTCTTAGCCATCATATACGTACCGAGGGGCAAAGAATAGAAATGCCTTCTCCTCCAACTACATCGTCCACCTCTCCTCCGCCACACGCTGCGTCATCCCAAACGGCACCGTTGCGATCGTCCCCTGACCCACCTTTCTACCATTCGCATAGCTCGACACCACGCACTTCGGTGTCGCAATCAAGGGCAAATAACGGCAAAGCACGAACCACTAGCTCTTCCAATAGCAACAGATATTCGCAGAGGATCGAGTCGGAGCAAGACGCGACATCGACGGACGATTTTTACGAAGACTCGGACGACGACGAGGGAGATTACTACAACAAGAAGAAAGACGACGGCGCACTGAGACCTTTTCTTCAGCATCGTACTTCGTCTTCCAAGTCGAACAAGAGACCGGGGACGAAAAGGTCCAATTCAATAAAGATGAAGCGTTCCAATTCGCATAAACTCGCGGATCAGTACAAAGATGACGAAGCGGCAGCCAAGTCCGCTACGCAGGAGCACGACGGCGATTTGTATTCGTCCACTGACTCTGCCGATGATTCCAGAAGCCATGGTCGAGGAGAAGGTACACGCGGGCCCAATGATGTCACTTTTGATGATATCTTTGACCCTACTAAGACGCTGCGCGAGAACAAGTCGATGATGATCTCTGCCGAACTCGATCGTATGGGGATGGGCAGATATCAAGTTTGCATCTGGTTTCTCTGCGGTTGTGGATACTTTATCGACTTGCTTTGGGCCCAAGCGTTGGGGTTGATCGTTACGCAGATCGCATACGAGTTTGACGACCAGATCCACGGCTCGACTGGACCGCTACAAACGGCGTTCTCGACAGGTTTGACTGTCGGAGCATTCTTCTTCGGCTTTGCGGTCGATGTGGTGGGTAGAAGATGGAGCTTCTACCTGACAACCTTCATTGCAAGTGTATTCGGTATCGCTGCTGGTGGCTCGAACAGTTTCGATACGCTCTGTGTCATCGCTGCATTCATTGGGTTCGGCATCGGAGGTAATATCCCCATCGATGCGACGATTACATTGGAGTTCCTCCCCACCAACCGCCGCTTCCTTGTGGCCGCGCTGTCGCTGTTCCAACCTCTCGGTGTACTCGTTTGCTCGGGAATCTCGTACGGTCTCATCCCCAAGTATGCTTGCGAATCGCCAGAGACATGCACTCGATCCAACAACATGGGTTGGCGCTATACGTTGTATACGCTTGGTTGCATCACTTGGCTCATCTTTGTAGCCCGTTTCTTTGTCTTTACCTTCCGAGAGTCGCCTCAGTATCTTCTGGCGCGTGGCAAGGATGCGAAGGCGTTGCGCGTCATCGAGCAGATTTTGAAGACGAACAAGAGCAAGATGCAGCCCTTGTTCTCCCAAGCCGATTTTAGAGAGGCGGCAAAGAAGATCGCCGAACACGAGGGACGAGAGTACGTACCGGAGGAAGAGGAGGAGCAGGAAGGATTGCATTCGGGTGGACAGAAGCAGTCGAGATTGGCAACAGCCAAGAAGTCGGCCAAGGAGATGTTGGCTTTGTTCTTAAATGCGAAGACGTTGTTCAGGAACAAGACGATGGCGAGGGTCACGACGATCATCTGGGTCACCTTTATCGCCGACTTTTGGGGTTTCACGCTTGCTGGATTCTACTTGCCTCAGATCTTGCGTGCCAAGGGAGCAGAGGAAGACCTTTCGATCGAAACTACCTACCGCAACTACATCCTCGTTTACTTCCCCGGTATCTTTGCCGTCGCGGCTGGTGCGGCCATGATCGAAGTTCCCAAGCTGGGTCGACAATGGGCCATGGTCGTCTCATCGGCGTTGATGGCCATCTCGTTCTTCTTGTTCACCACGGTCAACTCTCAAGCTGGAAGCATTGGTTTCAACGCGATGGAATACTTCTTCCAGTCTTTCTTCAACAGTATCCTGTACGCTTTCGTTCCAGAGATCTACCCTTCGCAAGTAAGAGGAACGGCAAGTGGTCTTGCATCGACACTTGGAAGAATCGCGAGCATCGTCGCTCCTCTCGCGGCCGATCCGCTCATTCCGGAATTGACAGAGGCTAATGCGAAGCACGTGCTGTATCTGGCAGGAAGTATCACATTGCTATGTCCGATTGCGTTGGCGTTATTGCCTTATGATACGAGGGGTATGCGCGTTTTCTAACCGGATCGCCGGCAGTGATAGAAGCAATGCATTTATGGTCCTTTCTCTTTGTTGCAATCATACACCTTCTCTACATACAATTGAGCGCAGTCGTGTTGTCTCTGATGAACAGAGCGTTACCTCGCGAAACCAGGATGAGCACCCAGGCTTATTGTTGAAGAATACTACTGCACGCTTTGGCCTCCGCGGTGACCGAGTATGAGTCCCAGGTAGGGTTCTGTGTCTGTCGGCGATGCACGTCGGTCAGGACCCTGCTTTACCTGAATGAAAGCTCGGGTCCTGATCGTCCTTCAGCTCGAAACTTGGGGATGACTACTACCTAGCAAAGCTGGCCTGAATCGACGGGATCTGATGACGATACGGAACAGATCAGTGAGCACCACTGGCGAACAAGTGCGCGGATCTCGAAATGTCGTTGTGGTTGGCACGATGTTTGATTCAAACAGGGTTTGCTCTACGGTGCGGCTTGTTCTTATGACCTTATCTCGTGTTCGTGACAACGCTCATTCGTGTCGTGTCCAACCCTACGCTCGCAGCCGCAACGCAACGCAGCACGAACAGATCAGGCAGGCACAATGCTACCACGCAACAAAGCACTCCAAAGATCGCTCTATTGCTCTCTGACAGCGGTCAGACTTTACGGCTAAACCTGATCGTGCAATCACGAATTGTTTGCAGACCCATCAGCACATGAACGCTTGAGGGTAGATCTAGGATTGAAGAAAGACAGTCGTATCCGAGCACATCGTTCGGCAGGTCCTGCATTGAGATCTCTTGGGTTAGGGTTGAAGCGAGCTTAGGGGGCTGGAAGGGGGACGCAGAGATAGAAGAACGTGCCTTGGGCCGAGAGACGCGCATTGCCGAGCTTGTGGTAGTGCGACTCATGCTTTGTTGCGCCTCGCATGGATAATTGTTGCCGAGTTGAACGATGTCGAGCTGTCTTCCGGAAGTGTCTACGCTTAGGCGATGTGGCAGCTGAGTACTTTACGACGTCCTTGAGGTCGTCAGTCGTAGAAAGAAGACAGAGGAGTGAAACTGCCGTATTGAAGCTCTGATCAGATATGGGCTCTACGAAGAGAGGTCAGGCACAGCGCATGAATCGGCATGGGAGCCGATGAGGCATGTTGTCGAAAGAAACCCTTGCAAGCGCTTTTCAGCATCAACCCCTGCCAAATATCTCAGCATGATGAGCAGCATTTAGCAAGCACAATGAAGCCATCTCTCCGCTACATTCATATGGAAGAGGAGCAAGAGCGATGAAAGCGGGGTAGAACATTTCTTGGCATGGCGGTAGGAAATTCAGATAAGGTTCAGGCGCGAGGGATTGCCAAGAAGCTTGAGCTGTCCTGTCCGCTTCAGCGAGCTGGCTTAGTGCCAAACGAAGATGCTTGGCTTCCTTCCTTGGCGCTTCGCCGCCGTATTCTCGTTCTCATCCGACTCAAAGTGCCAACACTACCATTTGTATGATCTGCCAAGACGAGCCCAAGGAGATGGCTTTGTGACGTTTCTCGTACCCGATCAAGCCAGAGTCTTGGCGCAAGCTTTGGCACGATCGGGTGATGGCAACGCGCTGACCCGCGGCCTGACTGATATGAAATTGAATTTGTCAAAAACCACGTCCGCTCTCTGCGAAATTCAAAGTCTCGAACCGACAAGACCGAATTCGTGCTTTGCATATCCAACGGCGGAATCACCGATCCAATCACACTCTGTCTAGCGAGCATATACTTCACGGTACACTATGCTCTTGATCAAAGCACACTTTGCATGTTTGAACCAGGAGATAAAAGCGAGCTGTTTGCAAAAAAGAGAGAAAACATGCAGTGAAGCTGCGTTGCGATCTTTCTGGAGAGGGTCGGAAATCGGAAACAGGAGCAAAACGACTACTGCTGCTTGTGTGAAGCGTGGTCGTGAAACAAATTGAATCCCCGGACAGATGCAAAATGCAACACATACAGTAAAATGCCAGAACCACGCGTGAAGCGGAGTCGCAGCCAAAAATGAGATAGATCTGTGTTCCTGAATTTATCGTATCGCTCCACTGCTGCTTTGGACATTTGAAAGTTTGCAGCCGCTCGAAATCATGCGATGTTTTCGTCACAATTTTTTTTTTTTGACGATGAACCATGTCAAGTCTTCAGAAAGCACACCTTTCATCGTGATAACAGAGTGTAAGATGATGTAGGAAGAGGACTTGTTGCTGTCACGCTTCGAGTAAGTGAGAGGAAGTGTAGGAGGCTGCATTTGCAGGGACTGCGATCGATTGTCAGGGTGGGCACAGGAACGGCACGCTTGCATTGCTCGCTTATTTTCATTATGTTGGCGCGACAGATTCATGCACTTCTTCCTTCGGAAAGGTAGACGGAGCAAGGCCGATAGCGTTCATCTTCTGCTGCTTGATCTCGAATGGCCAAAGCAAATTGCGGATTGGATTGTCGTGAGACTCTTTCAATGTCGTTCCCGATGCATTCGAGAAGCTTCCGAGCGACCATTCTCTCGCAGCTTGAGATGGAATGGCAGCTAACGGGAGCTGTATGGTGGGTTGCGCCGCTTCAGGTCTATTCTGCTTTCCCTCTTGTTCCTGCACCCGAACCCCTCCAGCCCCATGCCTTTCTGGAACACGATCTTTGGTACAGAGGCGGGCTGGACGCTATACAGTCTCGTAAATGTGTAGGAAGATGTCTGTGCTGTGCTTGTTATCGGAAGGATCGCGATTGAAGGAGTCATCTCTCTGCGTCCGACAACGACGCACGTTATACACATTTATGCAGCTGGCCCTTCCCGTCCCTGATTGAGGGCGCTTCTTGAAAATTGTGAAATTGTGCTGTGGCTGCTCTGCCGCTCTTGTGCATTTTGTCTGCCATCTGCTGTTTTTGTGCTCTTTTGTGCCTTGTACCGCTGTTCCCGTGTCTCTGGCTTTGTAACGCCCTGACTTCCGTGTCTCCGCTGTGCATGTTGGCTCCTGAACAAAATTCATGCCGGTCTGCCCATCGCTACCCCTTTCGTTTTCGCTTTAACTGTTTCTGCCGCTGCTGTTGTCCCCCTTGTTAGCTGCCCCTGGCTGGTCGCCGCCTTTCCTTTGACCCCTTGATATCACAATATGAGCTTGCTGGCTTGAACCTCGATCCGATTTGACTCACAGCATGTGTTTTGTTGCTGAAAAGCAGGAACACCATCAATGTTGCAGGTCCCATGTGAGCAACATCCATCCTCTTAATTTCTTCGTGTCGCAACATGCAGGGTTTGCTTGGACTGCACACTAGTGCCAACGCTATGACCTTCTCTCATACTTGATATAGTTTAAGGCTACGATTGACAGCCTAGCCTGCCGCTTTGCTCGTCCGGTTGTGGCAAGTTGCATGCACAGCGCTGAAAACAAGCGTTTAAAGCAGATCTCAATCATCACATCGTGTGGTTCATTTTATTCTTATTATTAAATTTCTGATTGCAGCATTGTGCTGAACCGCAAGGAATCGCGACGACCGCTGCGCTGCGCTGCTCTGCAAGGCGAAAAGGGTTCAACCAATCGTTCGGATCCTCCGTTTTTTTGTTGGTGAATCCTTGCTTAAATTTGCTTGCTGTGTGTCGGATTCTGCCTCGTGTCTGTCTCTCTCTCTCTCTGTCGGACTGGCCTGATCTTGACCTGGTTTCGTGGTTTTGGTTCCTGCAATTCTTATGCCGCTCTTGACGCTCATGACTGACATGCAAGTTCAAAAAACAATAATAAAAAGTGTGCATGTGCTCTGTTCGCCAGCTTGCTCGCTCATCCGCGCTTGTTCCTGTCTCATCGCCCACCTCTGCCGGCTCTGGCTTCGCCTGACTCGCTTGCTGTCTCGCCTGTGTGCCTCTTGTCCCTGATGATGGTAGACTTTGACCCTGACCCTGAACCTCGACCTGAATCTCGACCTGAACTTGAACTCCTGCGCCTGCTTGCTTGCTTGCTTGCTTGCTTGCCCGCTTGACCATCTGCTCTCTCTCTCATGCCTTTCTGACAGCTTTGTATCTTTGCCCGCGTGCTCTGTCTGTTCCGTTGATACTCCATTGAAAAGGTGTCGGCTTTCCCGAAAGGCGTTGCGAGTTGCGATTGATTGTCTGGCCACGCGCATCCTGTCTCTGTTTGACGCAGCCAAGCAAAATTGTTGATACTCCTCCTCCTCCTCTTCCACCTCCCCTTCTTGCGCCTGCTTCCTCTTGCTCCGTCTCTTCTCCTTATCCCCTTTCCTCCTTGTTCCTGCCTCGCTGAGCTCTCCGACTTGGCCGCTGGGTTGGTTGGAGTTTGACAGTTCGCGACCTTTGCTCGCTTCCTGCTCCTCTTTCCCAACCTTCAACCACATCCTTGCCCCTCCCTCCCTCTCTCTCTCTCCGTTGCTACCCGCTCGTCGCAATCTTTCCTCCTTCTTCTCGTCCAATCTCATTTTGTCGACCCTGCAACGTCACGTCTCGCGCCATCCTACAGACCTCCATCATCCTCCACATCCTTCATCCCGACTGTTGAACCGGACCAGCTTTTCTGATCTTCTCTATACCAGATACTGCTCGCTCGGGTCAGACTTGCTGCCAATTTGGCTCGTCACCTTCTCACTACATCACCAATCTGCTGGGCCCTTGGGCAGTTTGCACTTCCTTGCCATCTCGATCAAGTCACTTTCGGGACTTTGTCGCTCATCTCAATCCTCCTTCACTCCTTCTGCTGTTGCACGCACAGCTTCAACTCGCTTACCAGACTAGGATTGTGTCGACTGCGCAGCTCTATCATCTCTGAGATAAGAAAGGGTCTCCCCAGCACAGTATCCAAAGGAAGCAGCCACGACGCATTCTGCCCGTCAGGTTCGAGAAAGAACGTTTGCCTTTGCGATACCCCACCAATCTCAGCGCATCTAGATCGTCTGTCCAGCACAGTGCAGCGCCTGGCTTCCGACGGACAGACAAGGTTCACCACGCGCAGAACTATCTCTTCTTCCACTTGTGCGCCAACGCTTAGTCCCAACCACCTCGTTCCTGCGCGTGCAGCTTCATATGTGGCGTGACCTTCACCACATTGTTCAATCTCAAGGTTACCATCGTCGGACATCCATCAACTGCCTTTTCTCTGTCCCTCTTTCTTGCATCACCTCGAGCCTTGGATACGCTTCCGGGTTCCTTATATCCGAGCCCTTGCAACCGCGCAGCCACAGCATCATTCAGTCATCCACTGCACTCGAGCGCTGCACAGCGGCACACGACACGTGTAGTTACACTCGTCACACAACCACTTCATTTCGTTCTACTTCATCTCGAGCTTTGCGCTTCTGCTTTGCTGCCGTCGTGCCACCTCACGCGCTGCAAGATTAGCCTTTGGTCCCGCCGAACACGCTTGGCATTAAACAAAAACTTGCTCGGCACCGCACAAGGTTAGGCTTTTCCTTTCCTCCTTTCTCTTCTTCTGCATCCAAGTTGCGACCTACACACTTGGAGCCAGGAAGGCCGTGTTCCTACCTCAAGAGCCTCCGCATCGGCACGGCACTATCTGTCGGTTTAAGCGATCTCAAGCTCATCCTCTAGAAAAGCTTTGAGCCTAGCGTCTCTACACTTCGGCCTTCCACAATCCGTATCTCCGAGCAGTGGACTGCCCCCAGACCTGCATACTTGCATTCCTCCTCGCACTCACTTGATCCGGCACACGGATAGAAGAGATGGCGTCTGCGCCTTCACCCGCCCCCTTTCCCGTCGAACATCTGTTGCCCACCCTCAACAGGACCAACATTGGTGTGAACATCGATCCGAGAACCATCTCTGGTATCACAGCTTCCTCATCTTCCACATCGCCGATATCCCGGCAAAGGGCGCATCCTTCCACCATGTCGCCCTCCCAAGCTTTTGCCGAGAATCCAAAGGCGTACAACAACCTCGCCTCGGCGTATAGCAAGCGCAATGGAACCGCTTCCACAGCAGGCACATCACGCACAGCGCTTGGTTCGGAAGAGGCACTTCAACAAGCATATGCAGCCCGCAATGGCCTTCGACAGCGTATGCCTTCTCACAGCAGTGTCGCCGCACCACAGCGTTCGCCGGATGTCCAGCAGAGTCGCGTCTTTGGTTTGACAGCCGACCTGCGTGAGCCCAGCATGAACACAGCCAACTCACCAGCACTCGATGACGCCAATCGTATGGCAAGGTTGCTCAACGAGCAGAAACCCAACTTCAGCGTCGAGGTCCTTGCCTCCTCTTTCGATCACCGTGGATATCCAGTGCTGTCAGGACGCGCTGCAATGGTGCGTGGTGTCGTACGCATGCCAGCGACAACAGGTTGCGATGTCATGATGACCATCTCGGCACACACAACCACTGGCTCACCAGCAGCCGTTTGGCAAGGTACTGCTTTGGCGCCATGGTCCACCGGTGGCGAGAAGACCGTCTTTGAGATCAAGGACCGTCTTGTAGCCAATTATGATCTTGTTCGACCACGAGCTGCTTACGCCCCCAGGAACGAGGAGATGATGGAGCCACCACAGATTTCCAAGGATGATCTGGTTCTTCCCATTCCATTCCAGGTGCAGTTGCCGCTGGGCAAGTCGACACGATTCATTGATGGCGAAATGCAGGCAATTCCAGTATCGCTTCCACCCAGCTTCGAGATCAGCTCCAAGTTTGCGGCGCAGGAGAAGCGAGAGATCCGTCTGGCGACCAAGGGCAAGGCAAAAGGCCCAATGGCAAAGGAGCTTCTCGAGAAGGGCTTCGAAAAGGTCTACCGTATCGGATGCTACTATCAAGTCACATGGACGCTGATCCGCCCTACCGCTGAAAAGAGCAAAAAGTCTTCCAACAAGTCGGCACCACAACCAGCCGAGGGAGACACGCTTACACTGCCCTTCATCTTCATGGGCGAGCCCACTTCGATGCCACCTCACCCGCCGACATTGCCTTCGAGCATCAGCCCGGACGTGTTCTTGGAGCAAGGCACTACACTGGGTGACCAGTGGTCGGTGCATCGCTCGCAAGCCAAGTGGTCAGGTTCATTGCTAAAGGCATCCAAAAAGACAGTCGACATGGAGATGCACATTCCTAGCCCTCCTATATTGCAGGCGCCTTCCGTCCTTCCCATCATGGTGGTGCTTCGACCCCATGACCCTACGCTGCTTTCCATGATTCGCACACGAGCACCCAGCGAGACATCGACGGCGCCAGGTTCGCCAGCCGTAGCGCAGGTGGATGATCCCATCGAGATGGTCAATTCGCCTGCCTTGTCATCGAATGGATCGACTGTAGCAGCGCCTCCATCGCAGCAGCCGCAGCAGTATCACCGCGACGCTGACACCGAGTCGATCAAGACGACACGCAGCATCATGTCCAGATTCATCAAGCCTTCCGCGAGCATGGCTCGTCTGCCCGGATCCTCTTCGCGCAAGACCGGTTCCAGCATTTTTGGTCGACGACCCAACACGGCTCCTAGCTCTGGTAGCTCGGACACAGGCGTCACCGACGCCATGACGGACCGAACCTTTGTTGCGGCAGGTGCCATTCCGGATCTGGTCAGCTTGGTGTGCGTCTCACTCATTCAGACGACCTTCAGCAGCAACGACAACGTCAACGATGGCCCTGAACACCGCAGGAAGTTGCTCTCAGTCGCTGATTTGGAAGAGGTGGATGTGCATGCACTGCTGCTCAACTCGGACTCATCAGGAAGTCAGCCTGGCTCTCGACCTGGTTCGAGCCGTTCGCCGGATGAGATGGCGCAGATCAACGAGGCGGCTGCAGCGGCCAGAGCTGCAGGTGTACGAGTTCTTGTCGGCAACCTCAAGGTAGGTGGCACCACACCACCCAGCTTCCGATGCCATGGTCTCGAAGTCAAGTATGCGCTCAAGATGGATCTGCTGCCTGCCAACAGGCATGGCAATGGCGAGGGTGTCGAAAAGGCGCTTCGCAATTTGGGTATTGGCGGACGTAGCCGTGGATTCTCCGAAGGCATGAGCACCACTGCTTC
>JAXQGJ010000510.1:0-13808 GCA_037039655.1 Pseudozyma sp. M118-08B | reverse complement strand
AGCAACCCAACGGTGCGCAAAGTTTCCTTAACTGTGGTGTCACCTCAGGTGGTTGGAACCCTCCCAAAATCAGCTTTGATCAGCTCAAGATCATCTCCTCCACCCAGGCTGCTGACTCGCCCGTCTTTGCTCCCTGCAAGGACAACCTTTGGGCCTTCCAAGCCGCCGAAAAGGCTCACGGTATCCCCGCTACCGTCCTCATGTCCTTCGCCATGCAGGAGTCCACCTGTAATCCTTCCGCTACCGGCGGCAACGGTGAACAAGGTCTCATGCAGATCACCCCTGACAAGTGCGGTGGTGCTCCTGGTGGAAACTGCAAGGACCCTTGGTTCAACGTCGACACCGGTGCCAAGTACTTTAAGAGCACTTTGGACTCTTGCGGTGGAAGCGTCTTGCAAGCTATCGGACAGTACAACGGATGGCAGTTGGGTTTAACCGTTCAAAGCGCTACCGCCGCCAAGTACCAAGGTAACTGCTACGCCCAGAACAACTTGGACTACTTGTACCAGATGCTCAACGGTTGGTTCCTCGGTAACAGCGATGCTTACAGCTTGGGCAAGTACAAGAACTTGGCCAGCTGCTAATTCAAAGCTTTCGGCCCCCTGATTTGAAACGGTCTCCCAGTTGTTTAGCTTCTTTGTCCTTTCAAGGCACGGTGAAGAAAGCGACGAGTGTCGTCAGCGCCCCCAAGAACGGTGTCATCTCTTATTCTACTCACTGGCTGAGAGAAGGAGGATGACCCGTTTGTTTGTGTTGGGCCAACACACTCTTTAACCCTTCTTCACCATGTTTTGAGCTTCTGCTTCTTTTGCTTCGTTGTTGTTACCTTTGCATCATCTTGTTTGGCTGGATTTAAACCGGATTCAATGGATTTTCACCCTTTGGGCGTAACGCTAGACGTGCGCTTCTTTCCTGATTCTCTCCTCGTGTGTGCTGTGATGCTCTGTGTTGCGTGGCTTGCTTGGTGCCAGTGTGGGTACTTCTGCATCTTGTGCGGCCTGGTGTGAGCCACTACCCTCACGGTCACAAACGCAGTCGTACACGTAAGAGAACGTCTGCAGTCTCAATAGCGACAGAGGTGCAGGGGTATCATTGCGCGAGAGAACTGGATGGAATCACAAGGTGGTGGCAAACATTGCGATACTAACGCAGAAAGCATTGGATAAGAGCATAGGTTCTGGATGCCTGTCATAGCGCGACAACCTCGTCATCGTCATTGTCATCACCCTGATTGGCGGCATCCATCGACATTTGCATTGCCAATTGGAGTTGTTCTTCCTCTGTCAAGTCGTCAAAGTTTTCTTCGAGGGCGTCTAGGGCTCTCGTTGACGTTGATGATGAGGTTGGTGCTGTTGGTGGATGTGCCAATGTTTCGTGCTGTGCTTGTGATGCCGTTGCAGGGTTGGTAGTGGTGGAGGAAGTGAGCAGGTCATCTTGTTCCTCCAGCAACCGCAGTGCTGATGTAGCGTTGGCATCCGACACAGCTGCACTACTTGGTGTTTTCGTCGTGCTCGCTGCTGGATTGGTACTTTCGTTGGTAGAAGTCCCCAATTTGCGCTGTTTATAACTCCTCACCTCCCCGACACGGAACGGTTGCGTAAAGACCTCCCTTAACCTTTTCGCTTTCACCTCACCAAACCCTGGACACATCCCAACCTCGTCCCCCTCCACACCCGCCTTCACCACCCCTTTTACACTTCCAAACCTACTCAGTAACGTCACAACATCCGTTTTATTCACCCCCCTAACCTGCGTCAACACATTCGTTACCTGCGAGAGATAATCCTCCCCAATTCTCTCCTTAATAAGATCCGGCGGTTTATGTTCAAAACTCTTATACGTCTCCACGTATCTCCCCGCTTCCTCCGCACTCCAGGCTACGATCATCGTGAGATTATTAATAAGAGCCGTTTTGGTGAGTTCCTTAATCGCTGCTTGATGATCGTTGACATCGCACATGACGAGAAGTATACGCAGCGTAAACATGGTTTGCAGCTTCGCAATCCGCGTATGCACATACTCGGGATGCAAACGATGGTACCGAATAGAGAGGAAAAGAATGCAAGACGAAAGACCGACAACGTAGTCCGGTACAATGTCCGAATATTCCCATCCAATGTTGCGAATGTGCGAGAGGATAGGGTTGCCTCGTTGACAGTTGTTGACGAGGATCGTGTTGCCGCTACCTACTGCGCCGCGGATGAGGGGGCGGGGTCGGGGTTGGATTACGCCCCCCACTGGCGCTGCTGAAGTGGAGGCAGAGTTGTTCGTGTTCGAAGCAGCATTGTTGGCTGTAGATGTAGAAGGCGAGTTCAGGTCGCGTGGAAGCGATGAGGCCGGTTGAAACGACGACATGGGCCGCCGAAGAGGGCTGTTCCCGCCGCCACTGTGATCGCTGCTGCTTGCCGTTGTGGTGATGATGCTAGCGGTTGTCGGCGATGGTGAGCTTGCCATGGACAAAAGGCAAAGATGAACGGTGGGTAAAGGTCGTGAACGAGACGTAGAAGGAGCCTGAAGCAAGGGCTGAGTCTCAAACTTGTACCCTGCATGCACACACAAAGGTGGAGGTCGCGTGGCTTGTGCTATCGAGGGAAAGGTGTGATTATGTAATACAGGTCTCGCTATCCTTCAGAGTTGTAGGATTTGCCGCACAACATCATACCCGCACCCACACTACAATGGCAACTTCTTGCGCACCTGCGGATGGCAGTCGCAGTCTACCTAATCTTCTGTTGGACAATCAAGATCGCAAATCTAGTTCAGGCTAACGTCTATTGCATTGCACGACATCGAATCTAAACAACGCGCGTAACGGACAGTATCAACGAAGAAAACAAGATAGGATGTTTGTCAGTAAACCTTGTTCCCAACGTTCCATGTCAACGCGGTATCACCATCTCGCCCCATCTCATCCCGTCGCAAAGAAGGTTGATGAGGAAAGGAGTCGAATCAGAATTGCAGAAGAAGAAGAATTAACTCGTCACCGAATCGCAAAGATTCTTGGACTGTTGAGCTTGTGAATGTGAAATTTTAGTCATCACTTAGAACGTCTTTCCTTCGTCGAGACGGTCTTGTCGAGAGAAAGCTTGCTGAGACGAGATGAGACGAGACGAGATATGGTGTCTGTGTGCTGCATGATGCTGTCCTTACGCAATTGGTTGGAAGACTTACAAGTTCAGATGAAAGCGCTGAGGCAGAGCGGGCGGATAAGGCATACTCTGGCCAGCGCAAATCGTGTCGATGAACGTCGAAAGCTGCAATGTCGCTAGATCGTAGTTTCACCATCCATGATGATGGTGTCTGCGAGCAAAGGTGTGAATGATGACGAGACCAACACCAAACCGTTTCGCTCATTCGCGACTGCCAAACTAAAATTCAGAAAAAAAGACATCGGATGTGCGATCGAAAGGTGTGACAGTGGCGATGCTCCATGCATGTATCGGAACCGTTGATCAAGCAGCTTCGGCCGAAGTGCTAGCCTTGAATCACGTGTGGCACCATTTCCCAGAGCGTCGCAAGAAAAAAAAAAGCTGCTAACATTTCTGAAAATTGACAGTTTCGAGAAGACTCGCTCTGCTGCCACAAAAGTTAGCTCGAGATTTTCATGGCAGCAGAGACACAGTCTTGCGATCAGCCACTTAGAGCCATCACTGCAACTTTGCCAAATTTCAGAAATCAGATTTCTCGCAGCCTCTCGTGTGGTTGCAGCCTCAGTCAGTCAGCCAGAAGTCCAGCCCGAGAGCCCAACCGAATCCAGCCATAGCGGACCGCAAGCCAAGCCCAGCTGTCTACTCATCGTCGCCAGTTCGATTTCCTTCTCCTCACCATCAAGTCCAACTTCATCCATCATATACAGCAACAATGGGTAGGGTCATTCGAGCTCAGCGAAAGAGCGGTGGTATCTTCACCGCTCACACCAAGCACAACAAGGCTCCTGCCAAGCTCCGTGTTTACGACTACGCCGAGCGCAACGGTTACATCCGAGGTGTTGTCAAGGAGATCATCCACGATGCCGGTCGGTGAGTATTTTCTGGCATACAAAGCAAGGGACAATAAACAGCAGCATCATCAGCAAAGGAAAAGCATCAGAGAGCATCAGCATCAGCATCCGGCATTCACTATCGACTTCAGCAATGACAAATGCACCGGCAGCAAACATCGATACGGACAAAGAGGAGCATATGCAGGACGCAGAGTGGACATAGTAAGCTCGCCGGACAGCAGTGGATGTGGCAGATAGTAACGCAGATCCTCGCATCATGAAGTAGAACGGGCTAGGAGATCGGGAACGAACAACTTGGGGCCAGGCCAGCAAGGAAGTCTAATGCCAAGGAAGATAAGGCAAGGATTGCAGTTAAGGCATCAGGCAATCGCTTTCGATGTAGTTGCAACCAGGGCGGTGTCATCCGATCTCATTTGGATATCGGTAGTGTCTCAGCGGTCTCAGCGAGAGAGCAGGCAGCACGTCGAAGGTGGTGAGATGCAATATGGAGCGGTCAAGCGAAGCCGCGTCGGTCGTCCAATCGGACCATCGCGATCGCAAAGTCCGCCAACCGCCTTGGCAACAGCAGCATACCACCTCCTTTTCAACCTTCCGACATGCAATGTTCGCTTGTTCTCCCTACACTTAGCAGACGCGCAGACTCATCGCATTCGCCGAACTTTAGATCTCGCTGCATTTCGAATTTCGCACGCCAATCTTTGCAACGCCAACCATGTCACTTCTCCGACTTAGTTGCGAGTGCATGCCATCTCACGACAGCCGCTGTTCCACTCTCAATGCTCTAACGCTATGATGCTGTTGGAATGCCCGCGCTGGATCTACGCAGTCCCACCAACACCGCGCAACAATATGCTGACTTTTGCCGTTCCTTCCTCTGCTCCTTTATTCAATGATCATAGTGGTGCCCCCCTTGCCAAGGTCGCTTTCCGTGACCCCTACAAGTACCGCACCCGTGTCGAGACCTTCGTCGCTACCGAGGGCATGTCCACCGGTCAGTTCGTTTACTGCGGTAAGAAGGCTGCCTTGAACGTCTCCAACGTTCTCCCCCTCTCTTCGCTCCCCGAAGGTACCATTGTCTGCAACGTCGAGGAGAAGGCTGGTGACCGTGGCTCCCTTGCCCGTACCTCGGGTAACTACGCTACCATCATTGGTCACGATGCCAACGGAAAGACCTCGCGTATCCGTCTCCCCTCCGGTGCCAAGAAGACCGTCCCCTCCACCTCGCGTGCCACCATTGGTATCGTTGCCGGTGGTGGACGTATCGACAAGCCTTTGCTCAAGGCCGGTCGTGCTCACCACAAGTTCAAGGTTAAGAGGAACTCGTGGCCCCGCACTCGTGGTGTGGCTATGAACCCCGTCGACCACCCTCACGGTGGTGGTAACCACCAGCACATTGGTAAGGCCTCGACGGTTTCTCGTTACGCCCCCTCCGGTCAGAAGGTCGGTCTTATTGCCGCTCGTCGTACCGGTCTTATCCGCGGTACCATCAAGACCAAGGACGCCTAAATCAAGTCTGCTTGACGAAAGTGGATTCTTGGTTTATTTGGTTCCGTTTGTTCTTCTTGCTCTTCTGCACCGTTCTTTTCTCATCAAAGGTTGCAAATGTTCGGGGAGTGCGGAAAGGGGAAGCTGCTATGGAAACGGCAACAGTTTTTCTTTTCAACACTTCGATATCATCCGACGTTTCGACCTCCTTCATCACATGTATTTGGGCATCTCTTATAGCCTCTCTCACACACACTTTTCATCACAACACCCGCCGTTATCATCTACCAAAAGAAAGATTGGAATTCAATCAATCTCGTTTCCTTCTCGAACTCGTCTTCTCTCGCTGTGATAATCTGTGCATTTCTTGCTTGGTTCGTGTTCAAAGCCTTGAGACAGATACATGGTGAGATTTGGTGGAGATGGGATTAGGAACGTCGTGGACTTCTTGGCGGTCTCCCGCTACCACTTTTTTTGCCATTATTACCGTAAATGTTGTGGGAGTAGTAGTCAATCTCTGCTTGCGCTTGCGATTGTACGTGGGGATGAGTATTGGTTGGCAGTAGAGGGAACTCTTCTTCCCTGGCCGCTACTCTTTTTTTGGGCGGTAGGAGGGCTCGAGGTGGGGGAGAAACGTGCCAGCCTTGTTCAAACTTAAATTGCTGTTCGTGTGGAAGTAAAGGCAGTGATGGAAACTTGTGTGTTTCGAAAGGATGAGGTGGTGGGGGTGAGGGCGTGAGGGGGGTTGGTAAGCGTTCGACCTACGTTTGAGCCGCATCGGTTATGGAAGGGTGAGAAAGGGGGATGTTAGTACTATCTTCGCAGCCGACATCAGAGGTGTGGAAGGGGGATGCTTACTGGGACGTCTTCCGCCTCTCTCTCTCCTTGAGCCTGTTTGAAGCATCGAGTGTAAGTGTTAGCAACTTTGTACTCTCCTCTCATCGCATTCGGCATACCAAATGGAAGGGAAGGGCAGACTTACCATTTCTAACCGGGGCAAAACCTTCTCACTAAACGCCAAATCCAATTCCCTCGCCGTAATTCCCAGTCGATGTTTCGCAAACTCATCCGTCACCACGCCTCTTATTGGCGAATTCACCAGATGTCCTTCGCTCTGAAATGAGGTAGGTAGAGTAGGGTCGGTTTCGTGCGTGTTCGTTACTCGGAAACCTAGCCATGACGAAGGGCGCGTCCATTCAGGGAAGACGTTTTCGGTCGAAGAGGCGATGTCGGGCAGGTCAAGGTCTTCGACGAGAGGATCGAAGAGGGTGGATTTGGTGGAGAGGTCAAGGTCTAGTAGAGGGGGTGGGATCGGACCTGCGAGGGATGGTGTTGGGATTCGAAGGAGCTGGATGAGGAGGGTGAGAAGGAGCGTGGAGGTTGGGGAGGGGAGTAGGCGTCGCATCGTCGATGACTTGGGCTTTGATTGAAGACGGTCGAGGTAGCTTAGAAGAAGTTAAGGCAAGGTAAAGTGATTGATCGAGAGCTAGAAAGATAGGACGATGTAAGGTATCGACCAAGGCACCTCTACCTTGAGTCGGATCCCGAATATCACACTTTCCACCACTAGGGACGAAAGTACTCGGTTAAGGTTTGGGTTGATCCAGCAGGAACCAAACGAATCAACAAGCGGCATGCCAAACGTTTATAACACTCGAGCTTGAACGCGGGCTCCACACACGGACACAGTGCGCCGCCCTCCAGCCCTCTCTTCTCTGGCGGAGGGTAAAGTGAAAGAGAGCGAATTGCGGCTGGCCATGCTTGATTGATTGCTTGCTCGACGGTCAGCCCCACCCACGCATACAAGTATGCATTGCAGTGCACAAACGCAGAAGCGGATTTCATAACAAGCGTCGGCGGTTGTCGTGGCTGCGTAACGACAGGAAAGGGTAAGGGAAGGGGAGGAAGGGGGAAAAGCGAAGGTCGATGAGGTGGCTAATTCTTCTTTCTCACACGTAGTTACATTTCGCGTGGTAACAATGAGATTGCTTTGGACCGGAAGAACAAAGGCATTGCACGTGCGGAACAGCAACGAGAGATAGCCAAAGGTGTTCGTGACAGTCATGAGCAAAGGGAGATACGTCTGGCAGGGGGGAGAAGTAGAAACAACGGAGCGATATGAACGGGCGACGTGGTAACGAAGTTCGGGTCAAGCCATGGTGGGTAAAACCACAATCATTTGGGCAGACTTCATCGGCCGTCCGTTGCTGCTTAGCTCAAGCTAGCATCTTGGCCATGAGTTGGACCAGCGATGTTGTTCTTCATGCCAACATGGGTCAGCCGACCTTCGAGACCCTCAATTACTTCTGCGCCTTGCGCCTTAAACTCCTTCGCCACCAGCACCACCAATTTGCATCCTCCTCTCAGCCGAACTAGCCGAATCAGCCAACATCAAATCCTCCCTGAACTTCTTGATATCGAAATCTTTACCTGGCTTCTTGTACATGTTGATGAGCTCCTGCCACTTGTCTTTGGGCAAGCTGTCGGTTCGTTCGAGTGCGACTTTTACTTTCTTCTGCTTCATGATCTTGTTCACGATCCCCTTGAAACTCTTTCTAGCGGGCGAGGTGTAAGGTGAGACGGAGGCGGAGCGGTACAGGCGTCGACCTGGACCGCTAATACTAGGCGTTCCGGCTTCGAAGCCCGTGAGCCCGGCATGAGCCGGTCGAGGTGGAGTGAGGAGAAGAAGAGGTTGAGGTTGATGGTGAGGGATCGGTTGGGAAACGGCGTGCTGGAGACCAAGGTCGGCGAACGACTCGGAGAGAGTACGGGCGCCTTCGATTCCTCTTTCAAGCTCGCCTGAGTTCATGGGCGCAGGAGCGGCGTTAGAGAGGGCAGTGAGAACGGCGAGGACTACAGCGAGGATCGCAAAGAAGGAACGGGCGAACTGTTGCATCTTGTCTATGTTCTGATCGTCTGCAAAGTCGAGCTTGTCTCTTTACTGCTTGCTGGTGCGAGAATGGTCTTGGAGCATCTAGGTGGTGCAGAAAGTTGTCTTCTTATACCTTTGGTCTCTTGCTTTGTGCATGCGTGTCTTGCTGAACGTGCTCGACTCGCTGCAGGGGAAAAGGAGAAGATTCAAGACATGTGACCAGCTCACTTCCGTCCTTGACGGCCATGAAGCCCCTGTGACCATGTCACATGCGGCGTGCCGGACCGTTCGAGCCCATCCTCCGCCACTTCCAATGGCGCTGAGCCGAGCTTCTTCATCAACAGGCTCAAGCACTATCGTCCCACAGTTCGATCGCGCAACACCGGTACGGTCTGTCTCAACATCTGCAGGTCGATCTCGCAAATAGCTTACTGCTTGCATGGCATCGCATTGCTTCGCAAACAATTCAAGGCTGTTGCCGTTACCCACCACATCCGCCACCTAGGATGTCTTGCTTTGCTTGGTGAGAGTCGAGGCCTAGCACAAAGGCCTCAGTTAGGCGTGGCGTGGCCGCCGCGCCTTCGCGCTATGAAAGAGGGGCCAATCAGGACTGCGACACAACCGTGTCAATCTTGAGACAGACTTCGAGGCAAAGATCTTGTGTGAGCCGACGGACGAATGCGCCGCCTCGAACGTGGTCTAGACCCCGCGAGTCGATCCGCTCCTACGACCCACAGTTGTTCGAACTTCAAGCCGAGACGGATCAAACGGCAAGGCTACCGACTCGACCGCCAGAGTGACCTCACTGATGGCTGTCAAGCGCTCTCACAATATCAGGCTGTGCTGAGTGAATCTCGACAGGTGTGGAGGTTGCTACTTCGCTCTTGCCCAGGCTCGAATTTCCACACTTTACGAAGTCCGAGTCGGTTTCAAGCCAATCTTTGATCGACAACAAGATGTGGTTGATAGAATCGGATGCATTGGATAATAGAATGGGTGTACGACAGGAGAACAGAACTGCGAAGCTTTTAGATGAACATTCTTAGAGGGAATACTAGAGAGAGACGGAAGGAGCTTTTGATCTTTGATGATTGAGACGACTTGAATAGAGCTTGAGGATTGAATGAAAGCAGCCGGTGCGGAGCCCAGATCCGAAAACTCGGTCGCCGGAAATAAAAAGCCTAAGCACATGGAAGCCAAGCCGTTGGAGAGATCAAATTCTTCGCTTCCATTCTTCGTCCGAGTCGTAGCCGCTCGAAGCAGGCTCTCCAGGAGGCCCTTCATGGTAAGCTATACGACGGTCACGATGGAAGCAATGTAGATAAGGTCAGCATGCCATCGCCTGAATCAGGTGGAGGCAAATGAAGTTTTGTACTTACGGTTACGTGAATAGCTATACTGACCTCCCCATGATGCGTCATGACTAGGTTGATCTTGCCAAGCATAGCCTGGATCCTGACGATAGGTTCCACCGTAAGGGCTTCGCGCTTGTGGCCCCATGAGTGGCTGGTGAAAACCTCCATGCTCAGGGTAGCCAGGATGGTAACCATGCTGAGGAGCGGGATAAGGCACATACGGAGGGGCACCGTGGCTGGGAGCTGCATAGCTTGGAGGGGTGTGGCCCATGTATTGCATGGGAATGTGAGGCTCCTGACGAGGTGGCTGTCCGTAGAACGCGGCAGGTCCTCCATATACGTGCTGCGGGGGAGGGCCGGGCTGGAACTGACGAGGAGGAGCTGGAGCGCGCGAGTAATCTTCGTCAGAGCGGACAGGACTTCGTACAGAGCTGCTGTCAGAATGATGGCCGTAGCTACCACCGGGGCTAGACGCCCGTGCGCTCTCTGCTGCGGTCCTAGCTTCAGCCTCCGCCACATCGATACGGGCTTGCTCTCTAATGTGTGCATCACTGTCCCTCAAAAGGTTTTTGGCGCTCTTGAGCTTTTTCATAACACCCCAGCCCACAGGCAAGGGAGCAGCAAATGTCAGGATGCTGCTGGACAGAGCTAAAGCAAGAACGACCTTCAAGCTGAGCTTCATCTTTAGGGCCTACTGTTTGCTGACTTTTGTGAAGAATGTGAGGAATGAGGAGGAGATGAGGAATGATAGCTTGAGGACCAACGCGAGATGTCTTTATACCTTTCGCCAGCCTTCAATCGCTGCGACTAAACGAGGGGAAGAAGCTTTTGTGCAAGCGCTGAGCTGGCAATGACCGTCCAGGAGCACCTGTTCGAGGCAATTTTCTCCCACAAGCTGACACTTGGCCTATCGGAGCATTCTCGGAGACCGCCATGATTCCTGTGGGTGCGATCGAGTATTGTTGTCGAGCAAACAAGCACCATTGTGGGCACGAATCGTAGCCTCTTTGTGAGCTTGTAGTGGGCTGCTGACATAGCGCAAAGAGACCTAATACTGAGAACGTGAGACGGTTTTGGACAGCGCAAGAGGATCGCAGTCTTGACAGCTCTCTAATGCAGCTTCACTTGAGGCGGGTGGGTTGGTCGTAGCGAGGTGGATGATTGCAACGAAAGTCTTCATCAACCTTCATCCCGAACATTTGAGGGGACGAGCAAATAAGGGTTGCGCGGTGACACCCCAGTGGGATTACGGGAGTACAATAGAGACAGAGATCGAGCAGCGGAGGGCAAATTTATCGTCGTGTTGTAGCCCGTTCATCTCCAAGAGCATTGCTCCTGAACCCACTCGTGACGAAAGCACACCGTCCTTTGCATCGTCCTTATGAGCACCTACCAGAGCCACATTGCCCTTTTTTGCGATTACGCTAGTGTTCGCCTAAGGTGCTTAAACGGGACAAATGTGCAAGTAGAGGGACGAATATGTCCCCTAAGACTTGGTCTAGACCTGAGCCGTGCACCGGGTGATCCTCACACCAACACGAGCCAAGTCGAGATGATTGTGAAGTCTGCCGACTCAAACAAGGGAGCGATTTTTCGCAGGTCTTCAACAGATGTTCACTCAACGATGCTGTGAAGAATCATGCACAAGACCACAGGTAGGACGATGCCTGCCGATAGCAAGAATCCGACAAATGAAGTCTGACGATCTTTGCATTCAAGCACAGAACGACGCACTCCTCGATGGCGCAGGAAACGTTGCAATCGATTAAGGAAATGAAGATGCCACGGCATGCAAACAGCTACGGAGCTGTGAGTAATGCTGGCTGACTCGCCATCGAACTGGAAAGATGGGAGCTTGGCTCTTGATGCGAAGCAAGAACTTTGTCAGAGGATGGAAGACGACGGGAGCAATCTCATGAGAATACGCAACTCAGCCGTACTATGGAAGCGAAAGAGCAAAACAGCTAAATCAGTCTATCCGATATCCCTCACGATGGTGCCTGAAAGAACGTCAGGGCTAAAGCTGGCGTCCGGGAGGGCCATATGGGTAGTCTGTTCGGCAGTCGAGATGTATTGGATTCAGAAAAATCGATGAAGGTCAGCAAGCTGTCATTCGGAACGGATTCGAGTAGAAAGTGCCTTTCTATACTTACGGCCGCCCCAGTATCCACCTTGCTCGTGGTGTCCACTCCAGGTTTGTCCTGGATGGTAGCCACCATGATCGCCCCAAGCGGTTGAAGGGTCGGGTCCGAAGGTAGGAGCAGGGTATTGAGCTCGCTGGTACTCGTAGCCATAGTTACGATGATTCGGTTGCACGTACTCAGGGGCTACGTAGCTACTGGGAGCTGCGTAGCGCGGGGGAGAGGTGCCGACGTACTGCATTCCGTAGAAAGGCTGAGGCTGCTCACGAGGTTGCTCGACATAAGGAACCATAGCACCTCCAGGAACGCTCTGCTGTCGACAAGGGGCTCAACGGGGTCCACTCGTCCTCAGAGTGAACAGAACTTCTTGCGGGGCTGCTCTCGTGAACCTGATTTGAGCTACCATAGTGCTCGGGACTAGGGCGTTAGCTACGCTCGTGCTCGGTAGCGCCTTGATAGAGCACCATTTGACGATCGTATTCGGAGCCGCCGGCACGGCCAGGGCTGCTAGCATGGTGAGAAGCCGTGAGGTCTTCGGCGTGAGCCTGTTCTGCGGTGTATCGAGCTCTTCCGCTGGAGCTCTGACCTCGCAAAAGCTTCTTGGCGCCCTTGAGCCCTTTCACGATAGCCCACTCTCCTCCTCCCTGAGGCAATGGAGCTGCCAGGATACTGCTTGAAAAAGCCAGAGCAACAACTAGCTTGAGATTGAGCTTCATGTCTCGGGCTTGCGTACTGCCGACTATTGAAGACGAACGTTTGGAGGATGAGGTGATGGGTGGCAAGTTATTTGAACATCTAACGGATCCATATAAGTAGTTTGTGCAAGAGTTGCGGAGCTGCACACAAGCGAGACTATATCCTGCACAGTTCACCAAATCGCTGAGGCTCACTGAAGCACATCTACCCGAGATCATGTCCACTGATCTGCCATTGGTAAATCAACGCTTTTCTCGGAGAATGCCATTAAAGACGTGGGAGATACCGCTTATTGTTGTCGAGCAAGTTATTGCAACTTCACCTTGAGCTAGTTGTGGGTTGCTAGCGCAGCTCATCTCGATTTTGGTGCTTTTATAAAGTCCTGTACAGCAAAGTGTTGCACGGCGCAGTTAGGGAAGACTGGACCGTAGCCACTGATGCAGATCGTTGTTTCGGGTAGCTTGAGGCAGGTGGGCTGGTCTGAGCAAATAGGATGTGCTACGACAAAAGTCTTCATCGAACTTCATCATTGCCATTGGCGGGCATGAGTCAAAGAGGGCTGCGTTGTGGCGCCGCAGTGTGATGAGGAGAAGTAATTTCAACGATCGAGGAGTGAAGAGCAGTCCCATCGTCTTACTGTGTTGTATCTTGATCATCTTCAAGGACCCTATTTGAGATCACTCGTGTGGGCTTAGGCTGCGACCTTTTGTGCGCTGAACTCTTCGATGTTGTTCTGCAAGATGGTAAAAAAAAAGCATAGAAACGCCTAGCTTGTAGGCTTTGTGATGCCGCATGGAGATGAACAACACTCGACAAAGCTCCCACTATCTCTTCAGAGACACCGCTCATAGCACGTTGCAATGATCTTACTTGCAGTCAGCGAACGAGCAGACACTCCGACCCACCATGATTTCTAGGTTACCCACCCCGTTGTCTGGTCACCGCCAACTTGCTTGTGTCACGTATTGATACTCTTCAACCTTAAGCGAAGCTCAAGAGCGAAAGTTCGCAGCGAAGACAGCGGCTCTTGCCAAAAGCGAGCGCCCAAAATGTTCATGACTTGACATACGTTGATGTCACCCACGCCTTGACGCGTATATCACATGAAGATGCACTGTAGTCGTGCAAAGACCGAAAGCAAGCCGGAGCCCATTTGTTCCGATTACGCCTACGGCCAGGCTCGGATACGCATCGACTGATGCTTGCAACAAGCGAGTCACTCAGCTTCTTAGGCCTGCCTTTCGCCTGTAGATGCC
>JAXQGJ010000051.1:0-49013 GCA_037039655.1 Pseudozyma sp. M118-08B | reverse complement strand
CATTTGTAGAACCCAGGGTTATGACAACAAGGATAGATTTAGATATAGATATTCCATACAGTTTATATGATTATATAGGATAAGCTTGATACCGCGGGCATGACATTCGCGGATTAGGTCGTCCATGTCTGCAAGGGTGCCGTAAGGCGGGTACACGTTCTGATAGTCCGAGATGTCATATCCCATGTCGACTTGAGGGGAGTCGTACATCGGCGAAAGCCAAATGACGTTGACACCGAGCGAGGCGACATAGTCAAGCGTCGAAATGATGCCGCGGATGTCACCAATTCCATCGTTGTTGCTGTCTTTGTAGGATGCAGGCCAGATCTGATAGACCACTGCGTCGCGGAACCAGAACGTGCGATTATCTGTTGCAGATGCTGCAGGCATCTCGTTGGACGGCATCCTTGATATAGACAAGCGGGAGGGAGTGAAAGAACAGGGAGCAGAAAGCGAAAGGCTTGCGATATTTGTACACTCGATCGCTTCGAAAGGAGAACAAGCCAGCCAGGTACCCCGCACTCCCGGATAGGGTTCAGTGGGGGCAGACTAGCACACCTGCTTGTTGCACAAGCTTAGTGTGCGGGGAATGCGCACGCACTGGCTATTGTGAGCATCGCATTGCTCTTCGAGCTGAGCCTTGTGACCCTTTGCTCGCAGGGACACAGACCTGTGCGATGCCAGCAAGGACGATGAAATTGACCGACGTTCCAACAGCATGTGTGTGGCCGCTGTTTCAACGGGTCCATTTCGGTCGATGCAGGTCAAAGTCGGCGTCGGCAATTTTTTTGAGTTCGACACCGACAGCCATTTTCGACTTTGAGACTCACATGTTAAGCTGTGGTGGTCCCACATTTGGCATCGCGTGTCGAAAGCCAAAGCGCGATTCGTCCTCTTCCGGCCGTAATGAGAGTGGAGGTTGGTTGTATTGCTGCGATGACGATCGGAAAGGCTCGCGTGCTGTTGACTATACTTCGGAAGATTGCGATTTTTGGCGGTCAGTGCGATCCACTTTGTACCAATAACTTCCAACGTTGTCCACCATTACCTCGCATCTCGATCCAAGGTTCTATCTGCAAAATGGCTTCCCAACAGGCTTCCGCATCCAACACAAAGGTGTCATCCGAGGACATCATCGCACAGAAGGTAAGCGCAGCATTGTAGCGCACCACGGCCTATCTGAAACCGAAATACTGACTCAGTCTCCTCTCCTGGTGCTTCTTCCAAAAACCGATCACAACACTTGCGCTCGCATCAGACTGACCTCTGCATCAGCAATGCAGTAGTCAAGACCGGTATCGGCTTCTCTGCCGGTGTCGTTCTCTCGGTTCTCCTTTTCCGACGTGAGTCTTCTTCACTTCCAGTACTTGCCTCTTTACTGCTTCTTGCTGACCCTCCACTCTGTCCTCAATCTGTCACACTTGCTTGACGCCCTACAGGACGAGCCTTCCCCGTCTGGCTCGGCACAGGTTTCGGTCTTGGATCTGCATACACCGACTGCGAGCGCTCCTTCAACCCTGTAGCCGTCCCCGGTGTTCGCGTTGTTTCCTCCAACTCCCCCGCCAAGGTCTCGGCAACCAGCTCGGCACCGCAAACCACTTTCGAAAAGATCCATCAGAAAGCCGGCGAGGCTTTCTCCGCTGCCAAGGACAAGACCTCTGAAGGTCTCGAAAAGGCACAGGACAAGGGCTCCAACTTGATCGAAAAGGCAGAACACAAGGGCCAGCAGGCTCTTGACTCAGCTAAGGCCGAGGCAAAGAGACTCGAGGACAAGGTACGCAGAGTCTAGAGAGCGTCCATGTCGCTACAACAATAATCACAACCTGTCTTCAGCAATACAAAATGTATTCCAGAATGAATACATTCGACGTCTGATACCTCATCGAGACGAATGGCAACGAAAAGGCGGATGCTTGCAAGCGGTACAAAGGCGGTAGTGGGATCTTTATCGCCTTCGAGAGGACGCATCTGTTGGTGTCGCTCATCAAATCGAAGCCGCGGCTGGAATCCTGCCGCTGCCTGCGAACTGCGAAGTATCCTGCTCAATTGCGACCCTTGCCAGGTGTAGACTCCGGCTGCTACTGTTTCGCTACATGAGAATGGCTGTGTTGACACCTCGCCCTGTCCTTGTCTCGTCTTTCTTCGTTTTCACTTCCGGTAGTATTCCATCCGCTCGGTTCTCGAATCTTCTTCACCCACCTCATCAAGTCGTCTACCCGGCTCAGACTGCATGTCATGCCGTCTAACGGGCTTTGCTGCCATGTCCGGCCTTGGCGCATATTCCTTCGTCGAAGCATACCGCATGGGCACATTCCGACGGTCACCATTGCCAGCAGGCGTCAAGGCAAGACCACTATGGGGCGCAAGTCTCGTCGTCTTTGGCGTTGGATGTATCGGTGCTGGTGTAATTCGACTTGGTATCTAGGGTTTCCAACACATGCGACTGCCGAAATCCGAGATGAAGCCTGAACGTTTCGTGCGAGCATGCTCGTTTCAAGCTGACGTGGCTATGAGAACGTGGTTCATCGACGTTGTCGGTGGGTGCAGAGGAGTGTGAGATGAAGTTTACAGGTCGACGAGTGAAAGCTGAGTCGAAGCTGAACTATAAAACAGCAGCATCGTTCTGAACCTCGTCGTTCACACCACCTCGCTCATACCATCAGCATCTTGACTCTGCTTATGCACTTTGCTCAGACATGCCAAAGGTCTATCTGCTTACTCTACTCACAATCGCCTTCTCATCGCTCATGATGGGATGCTCGACTGCCCCGATGGAACTCCAATCGGGCAATATTGCACTGTCCGATCGAAGCCACATCCGTCTAAACGAAGCAGAGGTCGGCAAACGCAACCCTGTGTCACCTAAGACGCCCGTCAAGATTGTCAAGCACGTCAAGCAAGTTTGCGACTCGCCCATATGCAAACACGCCCAGTTCCTCGATTGAGGCCTTTTTTGCGTAGAGCTGCGAATTTATGGCGCCTGAAGATTCGCAAGACCAAGAAGGGTGAAGGGACCAGGAAGCGGGGGTCGAGAAAGTACCACACGAGCATCACAAGGCTTGTGCTGTGATGGTATGACAAGGGTCGTGCGCGCTGCAATATCATTTCCTGCCGAGGTCCAAACTTGTTATAGCCAGCATCTGCAGTAGAGCTTTCAGTGTGTGCAGTGTGTGTATGAAAGCCGGAAGAGGAAGAGAAGAGGCAGGGAGCCGACCTGATGATGGTCAGTCTGCGTACGTGTGTGTGATTGCTGTCTGAAAGTGCTGAAAGTGAGAGTGCCAGTGGACGAACGACGAGTTGACAAAACAAGATTCAGGTCCCGTATGCATGAAATCTGCAGGGCCGGGAAAAACTCGCATTTGTCCCTCTCTCGCGCAGGTTCCACAAACACTTGTCCTCTGGCTCACTTTGCTTCATTCGTCCGGTCAGCGTGCCAGTCCTTAGCCCTTCCCATCGCATTACCCAGCGGCTCTCTTCAGCCACGTTATCGTAGCGAGAGGCGAACCCCACACCGAGAACAATGCGGGGCGAGCGGGAGTCGATCGGGTGTCGCGATTACCAGACGCCGGATCGAAACCCTATACAACAACATCGTGGGGAAGGGCAAAAGGGGGAGGTCGTATCACCGAATCCGTACAACCTCAGGCATTGAGGGGCACAATGGCTATTCGAGGCAGCTCCAAGCTTGATGCAGTTGACAGCAGCAAAGCAAATGAATTCTGAAGAGGCAGAAGCAGGCACACGCGCACGTTGAGCTGAGCTTGAATTTAGTCATGAGACACATTGTAGGCAGAGGAAGAAACAAAGCCACGTACCATTACAACGGGAAGAACATAGTACTCTTAGCGCTTAGAGCTGATGTGGACTCAATTCGTGCTGGACATCATCGTCTGCCGCCCCAGGGCGCTGGTCCTTCCCAGAAACGGCGACGTCGGCCAGAGGACGAGCGGCAAAAGAGAGTCAGAAACAGCAAAACACAAAGAACACTAGCAAGCGAGACAGAAATCTGCAAAGACAGCTCCCCGTTCAGGGTCCAAGCCAGGGTTTTGTGCTGTAAAGTTTCTTCTTTCTTGATTCGCTTTCGGTGCTAAAATGCCCATGTGGTGGTCTACTATTTGTGTAGGTGTTGGCTGGGAAGGATTCACCGATTGAAGCCAGTGCCGGCTGTTTCCCATCTCCGGCACTTCAAAGCGACGCTCGACCTTGCTTATCTCTTCGGCTTTGCATTCCGTGACAGGGACGGTCCCGGTCTCCTGACACTTTCTCCTCCTTGCTCGCTTCCTTCGCCGAGAGACCCGGCCTGGCATCTCCTGGTCCGAAGAAGAAAAATACGTCGCTGAACCATTCGTATATATCTCTGCGTCCTCTGGTCCAAGAAAGCTTTCTGCCCCCTCTCCTTGAACTCCCATCGAATTCGAGCCTCCCCCCGTTCCTCTCCCTCGAGTAGCTGTCAAGATGTCCAAGATCAAGGCCAAGGCGACGCGTGACAATGCACACAGTATGCACAAATCGGATTCGTCCATGGTGCGACTCACCGCTCAGCTCCTGATGCAGAACCGTCCGCAAGTGATGGTCAATCTTGCCCTGGTTGCCATCTTCGCTCTTGACTTCTTCCTCACCTCATTCAACCTTTTTCACAGCGTTCTGATCAAGATTGGCCTCATCTCACCACTTCCTGCCAATTGCGTACCTCCTGCATTCTCGCCTTCCAGCCCTCCTTCATTCTTGCACTGGCCTTTGACGCACCTCTACTGCCGCATCATCCACATCTACAACTACTTCACAGGCTACAATGAGGAGCTCAGGCTGCACCACGATTTGTACTGCAGGAAGCCCGTCAACGATTGGATCCGCGACTGGGCGTACTGGGAGGGTATCGGAAATCAGGGCGAGTGGGGCACACCCTACGCTGCCACTGATGCAGACTCACGCTGCCCTTGTCCCGGTCTCAATATCCTTGCAACCCACGGCATTATTCACCGATCCGGTCGCAAAGTCGCCGCCTCGAAATTGGTGGTAGGCATCTCACGAGCTTTCAACATTGCCCCTACCATGGCTCTGCAGCTTTATTCTCCCCTCTACGCCGTCTTCACCGATCGAGACAGCGTGTTTGATCTCGAGAGCATCGGTATCGCCAACATCATCGAGCACGACGCAAGCTTGCTTCGACCCGACTACCACCTCGCCGACTGGAAGCGAGACCCGCAAGCCATGGTCCGCCCACACCAAGAGCTCATCGATCGTTGGTTCCCCGCGCAGCTCAAGCACGGCAAGCATAAAGACGACATGACGGAACACGACTTTGCTGAGGCTCTCTGTATCCGTCGTCGCGAGTCAAAAAAGAAAAACCGTCAGTACAGCTCCAACGTGGTGCAGAGTTTGATCGGATCGGGTAGCTGCTGTCTGATGCTCAACGTGTTCGGAGGAAAAGTGCTGGATTTGCGGGAGATGGCAGGAAGTCATGATGAGGAGCTACCAGGCATGAGGACGAATGAACAAGGTGACAAGTATGGGTACGAAAGGATCCCAGCGAGAACGGTCGAGGACAAATACGGCAAGGAGCTGGTCAAGCAAAAGTGGCAGCCGGCTACAGCAAAGTGGTGGTTTGGCATGACCATCATGGAAGCACTTTGGACTACGTTCAAGATTGAGATGCGAGCAAGGGCATGAGCTCTTACGATTTTACTGCACAGACACTCTCTTCTTCTGCTTCCGCATACCTTTGGACGATCTGACCCTTTCGTGTCCCCACGTTGCCCTAATGCTACATTTCGTATCACCATGCTGCTTGTGTTGACTGCGACAGAACATCAGACCAAAATTGAGAAGAAAAGGCGATTTTTTGTGCGCGAAAAAGTCTTGATTAAATGAAGGATGTTTGAGACTTTTCCCTCCACTTTGACACTTCTTCCAACTTTTGCTGCGCAGTGAATGCCAAAACTCTCTTCATGCTTCCATCTTACCCATACCTTCCTCAGCTGTCCATTCGCTGAGCGCAGCGGACACAGAAGCGGCACCGACCATGTTCAAACCGCTCGGCTTGCTGGCCAAGCTGCCATGTCCTGATCATGCCAAGGGCGAGTGTGAGCCCACCCGAGCGCTTTGTCCCTTTTCGCACAAAGCTTCCACCCTAACCTCTACTGCGACGCCCACATCAGCCGCCTCGAGCAGTCGAGCAACGTTACAAGGAGCAATGCCCCAGCGCACCACTTCAAGCGCTTCGTCATCAACCTCTTCGACCGCGGCGAAGAGAGCGCCTCCAGCCTCATCTACCTCACCTGCGAATGCTTCCAGCCCACCTCTGAAGAAAGCGAAGAATGCATATGCCGCATCAAAGCATTCTGCATCGCCTTCTGCTTCCACTTTCGCATCTGCATCGACAAGTGCGTCTTCCTCGACCAATGGCAGCACTGAATGGACTCAAGTCGGTCTCAAGCCACCTACGATCGGCTTCAAAGATCATCCCTCCTCGTCTAAAATTCCACTTTCAGCGCGCCAGAACGGTATCAAGGCCTTCTACAACGCCTTTGTCACCGCCTACGAGTCCATCATTCAGAGCACAGATCCTATCGTCGCCGGCTGCGGCCAACAGCTTTGTCGTGATCACGCACTGGCTCAAGAGCTGGAACACTTCGGCAAAGCGAATAAGGACTCTTACAAAAACAGCTGCATCACATTGCTCATGGGACTCAAGAAGCGCGACAAGGAAGCTATCGAAGCGGCAGCGTCGGTAGCAGCTACAGAAGCCCAAACGAACCGATCCAAGCCCAACCTGCGCGAGGTCGTCATGAAAGTGCTTGTCGATCAATGCACCGAGACGGGAACCACATCACAGGTGGACGAGAAAAGGAAAACAGCGCAAGCACGCAAATCCGGCAAGCTTGATCGCGCGAGGTTGGAAAAGGCCGGCTTCATATGTCCTGCGAATCAGCTGGAGAGATTCGAGTATACTGCAGTGATTCCATCAGAATGGGAGGCGGAGGGAGGAAGCAAGCCGGATGGTACAGGAGAAGTGAAGGAATGCGAGCGATGCGGCAAGAAGTTCACTGTAGGAGGTGACCTGAACGAGTCAGGCACAGAGCGAATCCCACAGAGCCCCAAAGAGTGCGGCTACCACTGGGGCAAGCGTCGCTTTGAGAAGCTCCCCGGCGTCAAGGGTCGAATCCAGGTATGGACGTGCTGTAGCAAGCAGGTTGGCGGCAGTGCGCTGGGCGATAGTAGCTGTTGCTTCGGTCCGCACGTGTTCAAGGAGACCACCGGGCTCGACTTGCATCGACGAGAGGCATTCATCACTACCAAGGATCTCATCGCATCGATCGAGAATAAGCAGAGTCTGCGCAACCCGCTCGACATCGTCGCGCTCGATTGCGAGTTGTCATATACCACCGCCGGTCTCACCTTGACAAGGTTGACGCTCATCGACGAAGAAGGCGAGATGATCCTGGATGAGCTAGTGCGCACGCGCACCGACATCGTCGACTACAACACAAGATTCTCTGGCATCACTGCCGAAGAGTTCGAAGAGAAAGCCGTCTTTACTCTCGAAGAGGTACGCAAGACGATGGCACGCTTCGTCGGCGAGAACACCATCCTTGTCGGCCACGGTCTCGAGAATGATCTTCGCGCCATCAGACTCGTACATGACAAGGTGGTGGATACGGTGATGCTTTACCCGCACGCAAGAGGTTTTCCCTTCCGCACATCATTGCGAGATCTCACGGCCAAGTACCTCGGCAAGATCATCCAGAACGGAACGAGTCTCGGTCACTCGTCGTTGGAGGATGCGAGGATGTCGCTGGAGCTGGTGAGATACAAGATGGTCAATGACCCTGTCTCGCCGTTCGCGAGTAATGATGTGGAAGATGAGGCAAAGAAGGGCGAGAAAGCGACCGGAGTTGATTTTGAGGGATCTCAAGATGTCAAAAGTGCGGCTGCACCTGCTCCTCCCCGCACCAGCCTCTTCGGAGCATCACTGGCCAACGATAGCGCTCGATCGGTCTTCCAAAAGTAGCTGACTTCAGCAGCTACACCCTTGCATCGCAATCCTGCTTGCAGTAGCATGAATGACATCGATTAAGCCCGAGACAACAGACATCGTGAGAGAGTGTGTCAACTGGGAGTTTGCCTCGTGTGAATGTGAGTGCGAGTGTGAATGTGTGTATCGGGCAAAGGTGGAAGATCGGTTAGCCAAATCTTGCTCAGTGGCGAGTCAGTGAATTCCGTTTTCCGCGCTTTTTTTAATCCGCACTTTTGGCCGAAGCTGAGCTCTTAAGCGTGAGTTGAGTGTCTAAAATTCGCGAATCGGGAATCACTCGAACTCCAACTCCTCATCATCACGTCCTCCTTGGCCATCTCCGATACCGCCACCTCCTTCCCTCCCTTTCTCACCATCCTTCCTACGCTCCGCATACGGTCGTCAACGAATGCTACGGCATACAGGGTAATCGCAAAGCTATAGCAAAGGGGCTCTTCTAACCGCAGCCATCACAACGACCATCCATCTTCGACCTCCACTTGCACCGACTTGCCCCGATAACGAGACCCACGTCCATGTCCGCAACGTAGTGATGGCGACCGATATTGCTTCAAGCGGCTTCGCCGACTGCGCCGTAAGTCATGATTCATGGCCACATCTTCCTCCTTATCGTCCGATCCATCATGCTGACATCTCTTACGTCCATCATCTCCAAACCTCCACTTGTGTCGAACCGCAGTTGCTGGCGGACGCGATACGAGCCCTTACTGTTGCGCAAGCCAAGGCGCTCATCAAGGACCTGAACAACGAATCGGACATCGCATGTGGCCACCTCCCTCTCTCAGGCAACAAACCGGAGATCATCGCCCGCCTTACATCATCGCTCACGGAACGCAAGAATCAAGGCGACATCCGAGGGTACCAGAAGTTCCGCAGTCTCGTTTTACGATACAAGAGTCCGACTGTTGCAGCAACAGGATACAGGAACGGGTAAGTTATCTCATGTTCTCTACCTTCGGACAGGTTCCACACCTCCTCAACGAAGTCGATCTCTGTTCCGCGCTGTACATGCGGCTTAACTGACTTTTCCGCACTTCTTCCTTTTCCGCACATCTTCCGCCACCTCGACCTGCACATTCATCCAATGTATTCCATCATCATGGCGAGACGACACTGCAGAGCCTCGACAAGTACAGGTGCGTATGGTGCCGCTACAAGTGCGGGAGCGTACGTAGGAGGGCAGCGATTAGGTGGGATTCCAGCCAACAAGATTGCCTCTTCTTCCTATTCTCCTCTAGCAACAGCAGCAGCGCCAGTTTCACGCCCCATCGGATCCGCAGGTACGGTCCGCATCAACTTCCGCACTTCGCCATTCTACGAGATCAAGCAGTTCGTCTCTCCTATTGTACAGTGTCCCGAAGCACCGACACAAACCGATCGCAGGAACGCGACACTCTTCGTCACGTTCACCGGCGAGCAAGCGCAGCAGCTGCGGAGCGCATCACATCAGCTCCGCCTCTTTTGTACTACCGTCGAGGCCCACGCTGCATCTCTCTCAGGGCGTAACCCAGCAATCATCGAGTTCCCGCTCACGTGCGAGGCCAGGGTCAACAACACGCCACTGTCCATCAACCTACGTGGCAGCAAGAAGAACATTGGTCGTGTTCCACCACCGAACCTCAACAAAGACAATGCACTCATGCTCATCGAAGGCAAGCCGAATCGCATCGACCTGACATACACCAATGCGCCAAAGCGACATGCCCTAGTCGCAGCAATATGCCAGATTACCAGCGTCGAGACTTTGGTCGAACGACTGCGATCCAAGCAGTTCCGCAGCAAGGAGGAAATTCTCTCCAAGATGCGCAGAGAAGCCGAAGACGACGAGATTGAAGCAGGTGCAGCAACGATGAGTCTCAAGTGCCCTCTCAGCTACATGCGCATCGCCACACCCTGCCGATCCATCAACTGCCCGCACGTTCAGTGCTTCGACGCCGAGAGCTTTTTCTCAGTCAACGAACAAACCCCAGCATGGTCATGTCCAATCTGCTTCAAGAATGTCCGAGCGGAGGATCTGCTGATGGATGGCTATGTTGATGATATCCTGAAGAGAGTGCCACAGGACGAGGATTCTGTGATCGTGGAGCCCGATGGATCATGGAGGACGATTAATGGCAAAGTAAATTCGGGCGGCACAGGGCAGGCGACACCAGCAGCAGTGGGAACGCCAATTCAAGATCGGCTTGGGGGTCGAGATTCAGAGGATGTCAAGCCGGGATCGAGTGGGAGTGGCAAGCAGAATGGCACAAGGAAGCATTCGCCCACAGAGATTGTCTTGCTTGACAGTCCTTCGCCAGAGCCGGAATCGGCGCCAAACGCCGCCCCCGCAGCATCGTTTTCGGCACAGCCTGCAGCCTCTTCAAGCTCAACCGCAAGTGACCAGCAGCCGCGCAACGGTGCCACATCCGCACCCACTACAGCAGCGCGCCATACCATAGCGACAGCTTCAGCAGCCGCGCCGCGCCTCGAGCGCATCGAAATTCTCAGCAGCAGCACCAACACTAGTGCGCGTCAATCACCCGCCACCGGTGCGAGTAATATCATCGATCTCACGCTCGACAGTGATGAGGATGACGAGCCATCGGTCCCTACTCGCGCCGCCCCCAGTATCGGCACCCAGTCCTATGCTTCCAATCACAGCAACAGCAGCACTAGCAACGGCAGCAGCATGACCGCAGGCCAAAACAGCGATAGCAGGTCCGGATTTTCGGCGTATGCAACGCCGCATCGGGCGGCAGGGCTAGCATCAGCAGGCATGCGCGTAGACGCTACACCCGAAGACGAGCAGATTCGTCGTCCCGGAAAAAGACCACGTGCAGACGCTCCAACAGACCCACGCCTGGTTAATGGAAGACGGCCGTCAACCAACACGAGCCGTAGCAACACGAATGGAGATGAACAAAGAGCTCTACCGGCATCGTACCTAGACATGGGCAACAACGGCGGTGGCAACGCGACAAGCAGGAGAAGCAATGGCGCAGCAGATGACGCAACTACGATCGCAGCAGGACCGGCGGCAGGAGGAAGCACGAGCACGGCTGGCGGCGAGGAGGGAGACGATTCGTGGATTGATAATAGCACACACGATCATGACCAGTACCTCAACGAGGATGATTGGTGGTCGACTGGATCTTGATCGCAGACGTCGATAGCATGTATAAGTCAAGGTCGTTGCAAATGTCAAGCGGCGATTCCGGCAACCTTTTCAGCATCTCGAATATAGTCAAGAACCCAAACACACGCAATTTGCAGGCAGCTTTGCTTTCACTTCCACATCACAATTCGTTGCCACGGCGCTTGGCGCTCTTTTCTTCTGCTTCTCTTCGCCACGACTCCCACATCATGACCCCTTGCTTTACCCCATCACCCTGCATACCACCTCGCATTCACCCATAGCATTGCATAGCAGCGTTGTACTTTTATAATTCCCTTGTCATTTTTCTTAATGTCATCGTTGGCACTGTGTCTCCGTAGTCGGATGATCCGATTGACTGTGTAACATGTAGCGGTGCTTTTGATCGCTTGAACTTCGGCTCATCGCGGGTGCAAAGCAACTTTGAGACACGGTAGCAGAGCATTGAGCGGATTAGAGGGAATGACGGCGGACGGCCGCGAAAGTGAAACAGGAGCAAGAACGCACGATCCCGAGATCTGATTAGTCCTCGGTTATCGGTCTTGCCCTTCCTTCCGACTTAAGGCTGCCTTGCCCGTCACGAAAATGGCCCACCTGATGAAGAACCTTCGTTCCCCACCTTGCAATGCGGCATATCGTGGGATGAGCAGCGGCCAAGCGGAGGACGAAGGAAGAAAAATCCACGAGGATCGACCAACATCAGCGGACATCTAATATGATCTCACTTTACTCGGCTACAACGACAACAACAACAACAACAACAACAACAACAACAACAACAGCTGCAATGACCCCCATTTCGGAAGGTGGAAGGTTAGAGCAAAGCACGCGCGGATCGACGTTGTGCTGAAGCTCAAAGTGCGTGCTTTCGCCCCGACTAGAGCGCGCGTGGGCTGTTGCGACTTCTGCGTCTGGTGCTGGTGCTGCTGCTGCCGCTCTTTAATTGTGTTTGTTCCAATCTAGCGCTCTCTTTGTGCATCGATTGACATGGAACGCGATCCGATTTGTTGGCAAACGTTAGACGCGTCGCGTTAATTGCACGAACAAGATGAACGCGTCCGAACGAGCACTCGAGCAGTCATTTACACGTCAACCCGAAACCAACGACGCGTCACTTGGCGCTAAAGTGTGGTTGATTTGAAAGAGGCTGAAAAAAAAGTTTAGCTTTTTCCCTTTGCCTGCAGTGCTGCTCATGTGCCATGCGATGCGATGCGAGCTGAGCAACTCTCTCGGCAATTTTTTTGCCCCTCCCGAGAGAGCTCAGATGCACAAATGCTACAGCTGCACACAGAGTCAAAAAACTGAAAAAACAAAGACCATTCCGCATCCGCTGTGCTGTGCCTGTCTCTGCGTGTGTGTCTGCTGCTGCTGTGCTACCCTAAATTTGGTCATGACGATGATACCCGCCTACTTATGCCCTACTTCTGCCCAATCACTTGGCAATCCGCGTTCCGTACTTTCTTGCCCCTGCTGCGCAATGTACTCGCTATCATCACCTCCACCACCTTCTTCATATCACATCTAGACCCTGCGCCTGTCATCCATCTCATCTAATCGCCTAGTCACCATCTTCGTCATCATCATCACTTTTCACCATCAAAGAGGCTTCAGATACACGCACAACTCTCACCTCTTCCTCTGTACAACACTATCATAGACGCATTCTGGACGATTTATCGGATGCTTGCTTATTCTAGGATAGACGCTATCACGGATACTTTCTCTTCATCATCAACCACAACATCATCTACAATGGCCTCTACCAGCCCTTCATCGCGCCATAGGCGGCATGAGGTCGAGATCTATGCCCATGCTCTGCGTGCTCGACTCCAACTCGCCTCTTTCAAAGCACTCAACGGCATTGTCAAATCTTCCCTTTCCGACCTTGATGCTTCTGCCACACCATCATCGATCAAGCCACTCACCACCAGCCTTGTCGAGAACAAGGATCCAGAACCACAACTCGGACTCGGGCTAGGACTCGGAATCAGCTCGACAGCATCCACTCCTGCGTTGTCGCAAGGCGAATCTCTGCCTTCCAGCTCTCAGTCGTCCACACGATCCACTCGCTCAATCTATATGGATATCTTTGGCACCGACTTCCGATCTACTCCTGTTTCATCCTCTTCAGGATCATCGGGCAAGGGCTTCTCTCGCGCAACCTCCTTTGCGACTTCGTCGTCGACGCCTTCCAAACGTAGAGCCTCGACATCAGCATCAGCGTCAGCGGCTGCTTCATCCTCTTCATCCACCTCTACAAAGTCGTTGCTCGACAAGGCTGCATCATCACCCCAACTCGGCTCACCGGAACGCAAGAATGGCAGGTTCGACTGGCACAACAATCCGACACCCGCCATGGTCGCACACGAGACCAAGCTCGCTGCTGAAGAAGCCTTTGCTCTTCCTACTGGCTCCCCCAGCAAACGTCGCAGAGAGACCAGTCACAACCCTACAACTTCGATTGGCCATCATTTGTTGGGTCAACCATCCACACCACGCAGATCAAGGATGCAGTCCAGTGGCTTCTTGCCCAACGGACACCCCGCTTCTTCTCTCGCTGCCGATCTCGGACTTACTGGAACACCACGCACACCTCGCTCACGCCATGCTTCTGGTCGACATGTCTTTGCTCTTCAGCCACAATCTTCAGCGGCGGCTTTAGAGCAAGACCAAGCAGAACGCGATCGGGTTGCCAACACTCTCGCTGCTTTGGCTGAAGCAAGGAACGCAGAGAAAAGCGCCAGCAGCTCTGATTCGAGCTCGGGTTCAGATCGTCCCCACACGCCTCCTCCATCTCGTCAGGCTGGGCTCGGCTTCGGATTCGCGAGTCCATCGATGCGTCGAGGACCGGCCTTTGCGCACCCGACAGCAAATGCGTCCACCGCTGCGGCGAAGAAGCATCGTCGCAACGTATCCTGGTCTATCTTGCCTGCCGGTCTCGACGAGGCTGAAGGCAAGGCCGAAGCCACCGAGGAGCAAAAGCAAGAGGACGGCGAAGACGACAGGGCTGCGGCAGATTACCTTCTCTTCTTGGCATCCAGCCCCTCTCCGTCATCGATCAAGAGGTTCAGCAGCGACACAGAGGATTCCGTCGGCACCAACGGCATCCTCTCCACCCCTGCCCAGAACTCGCTTTGGGACTCATTCAAGGAAGAGCCCAACTCCAACTCGGGCGGTCGTCGTAGCCGCATGCATAGCCAACTGGTTGCAGGACCACGTCATATCAGTAACAAGACACCCTTGACACCTCCTCCGTCTAGTCGCAAGCTCCCTAAACCTTCTGCTGCTGCCAGCAGTGAAGCCATGGTAGGACTGGGCTTTGACGCTGCCACGCTCTCTTCTTCGGCCTCATCTTCTCCTTCGGGATCTCCACGCAAACCTGCTGCTAACGCGGAAGAGTACATGCTTTCCAACACTCCTCGTTCTCCCCGTACTCCACCGTCATCGTCTCACTTTCCTTCTTCGGCAACGTTTGATAACGGATTCTTCCCCACCACTCCACCCAACGCTCCTGGAGGAGATACCACTTTCCACTACGCCGACTTTGTCAACGTTTCACCTAGCCCCCAACCCCCAAGTACGGGCCGATTCCCAGGTGCAAGCATGGGCGGTTACGTGGGGATGTCCCATCGCACGCCTACCAAGAGCAACCGATTCCGCTTTGATCCAAGACACACTTAGAGAAATACTTTTCCCTTTTTATACCTTTTGTTGCGCTTATATATCCATATTCTCTTTGCATGTCCTTCTCGACTTTGGCCCGCTTTATCTTTACCGAGAGCTGGGCCGCGGGCGAAGGGGCATGCTTTGTATCACTATCTCTTACAACACTTTGCTGTTCCTTTGTCGCTGTAGCTTATACGTATCCTTTTTGTCACCGATGAAATGGTCTTAATGATTCCTGCCGCACTTTCTGCCATCATGATTGTTATGTGCATGTCCGCGAGCAACTTTCGGACTGTGTGCATCCCTGTTAGCCCCAGTGACCTGATTTGCGCCTGTGAAGTAGGCTTTGCCAAGATAGGAGTGGTTCTTGTCAACTTGCCAACGTGATTTCCAGCTCACCTTGAGCTTGTTGCCTACGCACGGCTACTTTTTGCTGCACGGGGTTGCAGGACGCCTTGTTCCTTAGCAATTGTCGGAAAGACTCGAAAAGCAAGCGTGCGGGATTTGCCGCTTCGCAAGCTGGCTGTAAGATCAATCATTCCGGTGCCGTATTAGGGCTTTTGCTGTTTCATCACAGCGTTCAGAATCGCACAGGACAGCTTTTTCTGCTATCATTTTGTCAGAACCACGTCAATGTTTTCAGCAACCTGTGACGGTGGAAGGTCGCATTCGATCGGACGTATCTCAAAGCATTGTGTTCCAGTCGATCACAGTCTGATGGTAATCAGTGATGTCTTGAAGACGACAAGGCATGAATTCTTCAAGTGTAGAGGCGGTGGGTTAATTTCAGATCTTAGATCGATCGCCATCGCTGGACGCACCGCCTTTTGCGATCCACTGATCATGTCTGCTGCACAACTCCCGAATGATGTCCTCTTCCAGCTCCTTCTCTCCACCTTTTCCTCCTCCTTCATTGCCGTCTGCGACTGTCGAGTCCGAGAGTCGCATCCATGTCGCCGAGAAGTCTTCGCCTCCAACGTTGATATCATCTCTTTGCCTCGTTGTTGTCGTTCGGGCCGAATTATTGAATTTGCGTTCGACAAAGACGACCTCGAACTTGCGTCGGTTGAGATCGTTGCCAATGACGAGCTGGTGTCCATATCGTTGAAGTGCTCCGACTGCTTTGGGAATAAGCAATTTGGGATCGGTTTCGAGCTTGAAGCTGACGAGATAGCCTTCTGGCACCCATTGCTCGACCATGGGTTTGAGGACTTTAGGCACTTGGTCCATCTCGATGACGAGGGATCCCTTTCCGGACTGGATCTTGTGCTCGGGTACGCTGGTGGAGGGGATGAAGAAGTCGCTTACAGCTGCAGCGAGGTAGTACATTCCGCTGCGACCAAGAGGCTGCATGACGCGGGACATCTCCCTTAGCAGCCATAGGTAGTCGTTGACAGTGACGAAAGGGACTGTATGCAGGAGACCCGATGTGCGAGCATGGTGGTAAGCCGAGAGGATGGGTCGAAGATGTGCTACATGCTGCTTGAGGACAGTGATGTCGTCCTCGCCAGATGCGGACGCTGGAGAATCTGTGTGAACATGTGTGGCAGGATCGGCTAGCAAGTCTAAGAAGGGGTTGGTGGTGTGACTGTAATGCCTTGTGTATGGTGCTAGCGAATGTTGCCTGCTCATAAAGATGACTGCATAGCCGGCAGACAGGAAGTATTCGGCAGAAGTCGCTCCTCGTGTTCCTGCGGAGAAGTTGTCGAGGAAGCGAACGACGTTCTTTTCGAGAGGTACTGTTGTTCCACCCGATGTGACGAGAACGACTTTGCGACCTTCGTTGATGTGACGTTGAACGAATTCCGAAGCAGCAGCGGCAGTCTCTGAGAGGTTAGATGGCGGAGCTTGTGTCTGAAAGAAGCGGTCACTTGACCACTTTGGTGAAGTTGAAGATGAAGCAGATGGATCTGACATGGTGTGACAGTGTGTGCTCTAATGTGTTGTGTAATGATGCTGAGGATGATGGTGTACGATGGAGAGCAGGAAGAAAGGACAGCTGATTGATGAGTGTGAGTTCTAATTGCGGGGTTTTCCTTTTCTTCAGGCCCAAAGTGCCGGAAATGGAGGAATGGGAATGCCGAAAAGGGTTTTGTGGGCATTTTCTGTTGGATTGTGCGTCGCGCCATCAAAAATCTCGGATCTCGCAAATGGATTGGACTGTTGTCTGTTGTACTGTTGTCGGCTGCTCCATCTCTATCTCTGGCTCTGGCTCTGAATCACAAAGTGTGACATTCCTGAATTCTGACTCTGTGATTCTTGCAAGGCGCGTGCACTTTGGGGCTTAGTTAGGATCACTTCCGACGACCACCACCGACTCAGCCTTCAATTCCAACGTCGCACCCATCTTTAGCTGTCACTGATCAGCACTTTGCCTTTGCTCACGACCAGTCGGCTCATCCGCAACGATGCCTCGTAAGAAGTACGTTGACACAGCAGCCGCTGTCGGCACTTCCGCCTCGGGCAGTGCTGCTGTCGCTGCTGCTTCAACATCATCTCGTCGACAGCCATCGTCTGCTGCACCTGAGCGTTCGCCATCGCCATCCTCATCCCTCGGCGGTGGAAGGGTCTCAAATCCACCATCGTCCCCACACAAACCACCACCCGGTTTCCGATCAAAGCAGCCAGCCACCTTCAACAACATGCCTGCTCGCGCACCCTCACCCACCCTGTCCGATATCTCAACATCAGCATCCGAGGGCGAAGACGGTGCACCATCAACAGCACAGCCACGACTTCGTTCAACCTCACCTGAGGGAGACGAACTAGCAGATGAATCGGTTCGCGAACCTCCTACCAACAACGAGGCCGAAGTCACTTGTCATTGGAACGACTGCGGAGAGACTTTCAACAGCTTGCAACCTTTCATCGATCATTTACATCACGAGCATATCGGCATTCACAAGAGCAAGTATATGTGTGAATGGACTGGATGTATCCGTAAAGGCAAACCACAAACCTCGAGGTTCGCCTTGCTCAGCCATCTGAGAAGTCACACCGGAGAGAAGCCATTCACGTGTCCTCGACCAGGTAAGTTGTTACCATCCTCAATTGCCCGTTGAATTCATTCAGGATCCTCGCTGACATATCTGCTTCCTTCCTGTAATCAACGCAGAATGCGACAAGAGTTTCACCCGCTCCGATGCTCTCAGCAAGCATATGCGCGTGCAGCACGGCATCATCACCGCTGGTTCGCGTAAAGCGGCTGCCTCGAACGCGCAGGAAGACGGCGCTGAAGATACTTCCATCCTCGACGGCACCGACTCTGCCACTCCGGCCAATAGAGCTGGAGCATCTGGCGTCACTGGTGACCTTCTCGGTGACGAGCTACTCGAACTTGCCGAAGGTGAAGGATCCGAGTTTGGTCTCACAAAGGGCGCGTCCGGTGAATCGAATCTCTACACCATGTCAGCCGAAGAGTTGGGTATTCAAGACCGCTTGCAGGCAGAGAGCGACACTGAAGAAGTCAAGCGCAGCGAAGCGGTTCTCGGCAGAGCTTTGCGTACGTGGGCCAAGGATATGCGTGAGCGCGAACGCAGTAGGAAACTTCGTGATTCGGCCTCGCGATCTCGAGGCCCAGTCGGAAATGGCGCGGGCGATGGAGATGATTTGCTCAATGGTGGCGGCGCAGCGTCAGGTAGTGGTACCGGATTGAAACGTGCACGAGCCAACGACTACGACAGCGACTCTGGCGATTCCATGCCTGACGTTTCCGACCTTCGTCGCTCTTCTCGACGCAACACGCGATCGTCTTCTGCTGCCAACGGCTCGCGTCGACGCTCCTCACGATTCGGAACCGCTGGAGATGACGAGGCCGATGCATCCGTAGTTACAGCCGGAGCTGGGCCAGGAGGATCCATGGAAGCCGCTCAAAGTGCCATCCGCAACGCACGTAATCGATACCTCGTCGAGAAAGCCAAACTTCGTCACGCACGCTCAGAAAACTCGCGTCTCTGGGAACATCTGCAGACACTCGAATCAGAACAGAAGAGGTTCCAAGCAGAATGCTCAAATGCATTGGAACAGGCTCTGCTGTTCGAATTGGGCCAGGATGTCGATGCCATCTTCACACCGCCTACTTCGCCAAGGCTTCAGGAAGCGGCAACGGTGGGAGGGTTGGACGAGCAAGCCGAAGCGCTGAGACACGAGGTTGAAGAGGAACAGATTGCGGCGAGAGGAACTTTCATTGATGATGAATCGGCTGTAGGCCATAGCATTGCAGCAGCTTAATTGGTGTAGCTTACCTTTCCGCATGGTTGGTTTTGTATTTGTATATCCACCTGCGTCGACTTGACAATCCAGTCATCACACTTCCAGCCGCACTTTGAAGAGTGCGTGGCTTGGACAGATGTATACTTAGCCACAGACGTGAAAGTTCTGCTTCAGCAGTGCGGCGTGCGGATCGCAGTTTGTCATATTGGCGATCAGAGGGTGTCAGCGTTGTTCTGAATCGCCGAACGCGTTGATACCGCGGTTATTTCTCCGGCTGCATGCCGCGGACCCTGAGCCGGCTATTGAAATAGACATTCCAACGAGAGCTTAAATTGAGCACGTACCATCCCTCTCGCGCAACCCGCTTACCGTCCAACGGCACCATCGTCACCTTTGCTACTCTGCCACACAAACATGCCGCTACTCGCTGTCGGAACTTTCAATACCAACGAGCTCTTCACGATCGAGTTTGATTCCGAGACGGAGAGTCTTGAGCTGCTCAACGTGTCGCAGGCTAAAGGCAATCACTCTTGGCTCTCAACGGCAACGATCCCGAGATCGTCGGTAGCCACTGCTTCGCCAACCCACCTGTATGCAACCTGTTGGACCCAGCCTCCAAGTGTTGCTGCTTATCGCATACACCGAGAAAATGCCGAAACGGCCCGCTTCGAACTTCTGAACACAGCCGAAACAGCAGCGAGGTCAGGATACGTTTATGTCGGCTTTCCTGAACAAGGGTCTGACCCTGTGTTGTACACATGTGGTGGACCAACTGGCGAAGTTATCGGCATCGATGCCGAGACAGGTGCATTTGACCTGACTGGTGCGAAACACCGAGACATCATTCCATCTGCAGCGCCGATTGATGGTGTCACTGGCGGAGGATCCGCAGGTCGCATCCAGGAGATCGACTTTGTGACAGGGGAGTGTTCGATTCCAGGCAAGACGCTTGCTCAATCTCGAGAGTTGCACCGCGAACAGACTTTGGCGAGCGCAAGCAATGACAATGCCGCTCACGCTTCGTCGACTTCGACAGAGCTCGATAGCTCGAACGGAAAGAATGCCATGGACTTTGGTGGACTGCGTCACGGATCTCACGGCATTGATCTCTCACCTGATGGGAGTGTCTGCTTTGTTCCCGACATTGGTCGAAACTGCGTCTGGACTATGGATGTGGATCCCACCAATGGTGCCTTGAGCTTGGCCGAGAAAAGCATCGCCCCACGAAAGAATGATGGCCCTCGCCACACCATCTCGCACCCCGACGGTCGCTACATCTACAGCTTGCAGGAGCACAGCTCCATGGTAGACGTATTCGAAGTCATCAAAGACACCAAAGGCACTCGACTGGAGTGGAGACAGGGAGTCAAGATTATCCCGCAAAGCGATGATGAGAGTCTCTATTGGGCAGACGAAGTGCGACTCTCTTGTCCCGAGACCCACTCCGACGGCAGCAAGTACCCACTCTACCTCTTCGCCTCGACCCGCGGTTTAGCCTCCGAAACGAAAGGCTGGGTAGCCGTCTTCCAACTCGACCGAGACGGTCTTGTGGTATCCCCTCACCACCGCGACCCACCGTCCGTTGAGCTGGGCGAAGCTCTTCATTTGTGGCAAACTCCCACCTCGGGAGGATGGGCAAACGCAATCGAGCCCGCACCCACCTTCCTGCAAAGTGGGCCGTCGCACGGCAAAAAACAATACGCTGTGCTTACAGACAGTGAGGTGGGCGTCGTCCGAATGTTACGCCTCGACGTGATGGTCGATGACGCTTCGTCACAAACCCACCAAGTCTCGCTGAAGGAGGTGGCAACGCTCAAGCTGGGTAACAACGCCGAAGGCAAGTTGAGAGAGGCTGCCACCGCTGTCTGGATCTGAATGACTACCCTCGGTCATGTCGGTACATGTACGCCCATCACAAGTTCTATCACATCACATGTAACTTTTGCCTTGACTGGCGGCCTGAAAACTCGTCTCTCTTGGTGAAGGAGAAGATTCGTTAAAAGAAACTTCGTCCTTGTGCATGGCGTCTCGTTTCTCCTCCACTCCGCACAGATTCAGTTGAAGAGTGCATGTTTCACGCGCTGTTCCAAGCCGTGGGCGCAGACACACAAAGCGTACGATGCACATCGAAGATTCTACGAGCGTCGCCAGAACAACGATAAATAGTGACTCTTTGTAAGCTGCGAATCGCATTCTCGACACCTCATTCTCTATTCCCATTCCGTTTCCGTTCTCCCTCGGTCCTTTCATTGGCAATTCACAGCAAGTCCACTCTAGCCGTCATGTGGGCGCTTCTGGTCAAGCTGGTCCTCAGCTCATCGCTGGTTCGAGAAGGCCTTGTAATGGCTGCTCCTATGCAACCTACCAATCCCAACTGGTACAACTATCACGATCCCGATTCTCAGCAGCCACAGCATAACCCGTCGCACCAGTGGCAGCAGTCCAACAATGTCGCACCGTCCTACCACGACCTATCTGCTTCCTTGAGTGACCCGTACGGACATACCTCTGGAGGGTACAGCACCAATCCGAGCTACTGGACTGGAGCCGGCGGCCAAGCGTCTTCTTCGTATAACCATCATGGCGGATACAATTCATATGGCGGGTACGCAGCACCTCAATACTACCAAAACTGGGGAGAGTCCCATGATAGCTTTGCTAGGGATCCGCAAGCGACTCAGCAACCAGCTTGGCACGGAGTGACCGATTCGCACTGGATGATGCCACCACCGACTCCAAACCCCGAGAAGGACCAGGCCATTCTGGACGATATCATGCATGATCTGAGCCAATACAGGCCTCCTTCCCCTAATACCCACGTATCGAATCGTGCGGATTCTGTTCAAGGCTATCATGCATACCCGCAACCAGCTTCGCACCAAATACCTGAATCGCACTGGTTGATGCCGCCACCGACCCCAAATCATGAGAAGGATCAGGCCATTCTGGACGATGTAATGGAGCGACTGAGCCACTACAGACCTCCTTCCCCAAGTATCCACGCACCGACTCATGGAGGTTCACTTCACGGCTATCCTGCAGACCCGCACGAAGGTGATCACGAGACACAAGCGTTTTTGAACTCTGTTTTGCAAGATTTGTCGGTCAAGGAACAGCAACAAGCTCCTTCGTCCACCCATGACAATAGCTGGTTTCGTGGCAGCTTGCCTTCGACGCACCGTCGCTTTCCTTACTCCAGCTCGAGAACATTTCTCCCAGGAAACGGAGACGCCAAATGGAACTTCGGGAGGAAGATAGACGTAACGGGTAGACGTCGCAAGATGAATCAACCGGAGCCTGCCTCTTTCTACAGACTCGATTATTTTCCGACATGGAGAGACAGCGAGTATGTTAGCCCCATCATTCGTGAGAACGACGGGCACGCCCGTGATCTGATCAATACGAAAATCTTCGGCGGAAAGCTTCGCTGGGTCGACCTCGCTCAGGCACCGGTGAAGCCAGAAGTTTTGGCGAGAGACTCACCATTCGGCTTTGACAAACTTCATCGTCAATTGCCGGTCCAAGTAACACGCAAAGACCGAGCTCCCCTCAATGTGCATATCACCAACCACGGTATTAATCAGAGGAGTTCTTTGAAAGACAAAAACACCGTCCTCGAAGGGAAGACATATTACAGGTTCTGGGGCACACCTGAAGGCGCTGGAAAGGGATCCAAAGAGGTACATTACTACGGAGCTGGATACCTGCCCAAGGAGCATAATGCTGAAGTCGACCAGCATCTCGATGCTTTGCTCGACGAGCTTGTGGGAGGGGCTCAGCACTGGAAACCTTAGCAAGATAAATTGTGGCGACCGCAAACACAGCTCGTCCAAGCTATCGACGAATTTATCCAAGGTGTTAATCTTGACCACCGATGGATCCTGCTCGTCGCCACACCTCTTGCACTCTCGAAACCTCTCTACTGATCTAGCTTAAGCACTGTCTGTCTTCCATCGTATGTATTGCACAATGCTGTTTCCAGTCATGAGATACGACGTCAGCGTGTGCTTTGATTCGATAATGCGCAACAGCAACGAAAACAATAGACTTTGTGCTTACAGATAATGAAATGGATGTCGTCCAAATGTTGAACCTCGACGTGCTATCATGATGCTTTGTCACAAACCCACCAGGTCTCTCTGAAAGAAGTGGCGATGCTGAGCTCGGGTTTCGACGCCCAACGGAAGCTGGGAGGGGCCGCAAATGCTGAGTCGATTTGGCGAAAGTCACCCTTGCTCATATCGCCCACACGTGGGACGAATCGCCCACAAGTGCGTCCCACGTACTTACTTCATCACATCGCATCACATGAAATCGCCGTTTTGGCGTATGCTCTCTACCAACTCTGCCGCGGAACAATGTCATCTCGTCATCTGCGCTGTAGCACTGGAGCAATACGACATCTGATCCGATCGATTGAAGACTGAAGGACCAAGCATTGATCAATTATAAATAGACACCGATTCCGATCTCAAGCTTGTGAAGTCTTCACTCCCATTCGCGTTTTTGATCTCGTCCCCTGAGCTGCTTTCGGCTCACGATCGACAGTCAGTCTCTTTTGATCATGATGTGGATTTCGCTGGTCAAGATGCTCCTTAGCTGGTCGCTGGTCGTCAGAAGCCTTGTCTTGGCCGCTCCCATGGATCAAAGACATGCCGATTGGCACAGCTACAACGATCTCTACTCCCAGTTGTCACCCCTAGATCATTCGCACGATCGGCAGTCCCAGGGCTACGTAACCTCCGTGACCCCCTCTCATTCAGAGGGCCCGTACGGACATGGTTGGGGAGAGCCCAGTGGCTTGGGGCATCAGACAGGCGTCGGCTCCCATGCTTTATCTTCGTACGGCCTGCATCACAGTTTCGATCCGTACGGCTTTCACGCGACACCCCAGTCCGCTAAAACCAGCTTTGCTAGGACAAGTCCTCCGTCTCCTCCCATTTACAATACTGACCAGGCTATTATGGACAATGTCATGCAAGACTTGAGCCAATACAAGCCTTCCTTCCCTGGTCAACACGAGATGCCGGTCGAAGGTCACCAACAAACCGTTGCCTCCATGAACAGCTGGTTTGGCGGCAGCTCTCATTCGAACGCCCGTCGCTACCCACTCCAACTATACATATCTCAAGGAAGCGAGTACGAGGATTATAACATGAAAAGGAAGGCAGACGCAATAGGCAAACGCGCAAATATGGGTTGGCCAGAGCCAGCGTCTTTCTTTAGGCTCGATTACATCCCCTCGTTGCATGAAAAGAACCGCCCTGTGGGGAGGCGCGTGAACGCTGAGGACAACATCGAAGCTCGCGATCTTATCAACTCAAAAGTCTTTGATGGCAAGCTCAATTGGGTCAATATGAACGAGGTGGAGGGCTTGAAAGATACTCTCAAACAAGCAAGTCCGTTCGTGAAGGGCAGGACACATCGCCAATTGCCTCTCCAGATAGCACGCCCTGGCGCAAAGCCTTTCAATGTTCATATGACAGATCATGGTCTCACGGCAAGCGACGGACGTGGCATTCTGAAAGGCAAGCCGTACTACATGTTCTGGGGTCTACCACAGAACTTCGATAGGGCGTGGGACCAGGTGCACTATTTTGGCGCCGGATATCTGGACAAGGCGCACAATGAAGAGATCAACCAGCGCTTTGATACTGTGCTTGACGACGTGATGGGGCTGGCGCATCACGGGCTCCACTAGCGGAGCAAGTCTGTTCCGATCGCAAAAACAGCTCGTCGAAGCTACAAAAACATGTCGTCGTTGATCTCGTGGGCCGCTGGCCAATCATCATTATTCTGTCACTCTCCTTCTTGCAATCAAGCTGATGTCTCATCCAAGCAGCGCGGTCGTTCGTCCGCGTGCAGCGATTTGTGAGTGAGCACAACAAATTGTCTTGCTTTCATTGGTATGTGTATGACGAGAACTTTGTTGTCAAATGGATTCCATGCAGAAATGAAGTCATCTAAGATTGCTAGCTCATCTCCGGCTGCAAAGGTAACGGCCGCCGTCTGTACAGATGAAACACTGGAGTGCCGGCAAAGGATATATAGGGATCTGTCCAGGCTCGAGTCGGGCTTCGAGGTCCTAGCATATCGTTCTCATTCTCCCTTCTTCTGCATCTCTCAAGACAGTCAACATGCGGACCTCAAAGCTGGTTTTTGGCTCTTCGATATTCCTTCATGGCATCGTCGTCGCGATTCCAATGAACCCCAACTATCACCATGGCGAGTTATACGACAACTTCAACCCTTTCAGTCCTCAGCAGCAATACAATGAATTGTCAGATTATGTGAACGTTGCGCCAACGTACCATGTCCCTCATGACATGAATGTTGGCCCAAGCTGGCAAAGGTCCGACCCAAGTCACTGGTTGACAACGGGCATGCGTACTCACTTGCCTTCGTACGGACATTCTGGCGCGCATGTTCCAGCCGCAATCAATGATGACCAGGGGATTGCTCAGCCTGGCGTTTTCGAGGCATCCTCAGCGCATCCTCACCTAGATTGGCTGAAGGAGGTGCCGCCTCCTGGACCCCATTCCGAGGCAATTCATTCCATGGCGCAAAACGTCATACAAAACCTGCAACACTTCAACCTTCCGCCTGCGGTTTCCCAGACTCCTGGCTATCAGGAGATGCAACCAGTCTCGAGCTCAATCTTGAGAGACTTGCAGTACAATAGGCCCACACAAGCTGGCTTCGAGGATGGCTTAGTGCACCACCTCAGTCACCACACGCCTATGACTCCCGCTCTGCTTGATCCTACTGCTCACGACAATCACTACTTCATGAACACACTCCTCAGGGGAGCACCGCCAAATGAGCTTTTGCCAATCTTGTCAAGCGAGATTAGACCAGACGCCAGCAGTTTGGCGCAACCTTCAAGGGAGGCGCGCCACTCTATAATTGGGACCATGCCAGTCGACGAACTCGACGGCGCTTACGACGATTGGAAGAGGCAGAAAAGGCTGAAAGCGGGAAGTGTACGTGCTACTTTTGGATGGCCAGAGCCATCCTCTCTCGGCAGGATTGACTATCTGCCAACTTACAAGGGAAGAATGATGCCAAGCGTCGTTTACAAGGATACAGATAGCCACATTCGTCGGCGTATTAATTCAGAAGTGTTTGGTGGGAAGTTGTTCTGGGCGGATTCCGGCGACTTAGCTGGGAGAGAAGGCACTGCTGTCAAGCAGAGCCCGTTAGGAAGCCGCAGGATTCATCGTCAGCTTCCTCTCAAGATAGACTACCCACTTCAAGATCCGAAGACGAGCCTCAACATCCATATGACGGACCATGGTTTGACGAGGAATGCCAAACCCTCAAGTGACGTTCTAAAAGACAAGCTTTACTACAGATTCTGGGGAATACCAAACGTGATCGAGGTTCCCTCCGAAGGCAAGAAAAGGAGCCCCCTCTACTATTTCGGAGCTGGATACATTCGAAAGGAGGACAACGATGCCGTGAACGAGCATCTGAATCCAAAAATCGACAAGATCGAGAGCGTAGCTCATTTGATGCAGGATGCGGCTCATACCCACACGTAGACACAACTGAGCCGCGACTTCCGCCATCTGTGCTGTTCATGCCTCCGGACGTCAAGTGGGTGTGCGATTGTTGAAGAGTTGCTAGCGGTGAAGTCACATAGCTCAGCATAGCTTTGTGAAGTCACATGTCCGGCAGTCACGGAAACTCAGATCTCAACTTGTCTCCATACAGTGACCATGGTGCAATCGATACACTTTTTCTTTCATTGAATCCAATCATCTCTTCACTCAATGACGTGTCGTTCTCCTATGCTTAAAATTGCTGCGATGCGACAAATGTGACTTAGCTAGTCACCCAACCAAGTGCATGCTCACCTTACCCCTCTTCGTAGCAGCATCCTTTGTCACGCCGATCTCCACCTTGCACTGATCAAAGATGCCCAACTTCAAGTCCTTCTTCAAGCCTGAGACGCTCTTGGGGATGGTGACTTCGTAGTTATCTTGATCGAACTCAACTTCGTCCTTGAAAGTGATCAAGCCCTCGAGACCGAATTGGTTGACAAAGACGGCGAGACCGTTGCGGAATACTCGAATGACGTAGGCGCTCGCTTGCATCATCGCTTCGGCGCCTTCCTTTTTGGTGGATGAGAGGGAGACGTTGCGTTCGGCAATGCTCAGCCCAACATAGAACTCGACCGAAGCACGTCCAGCTTGTTGTGCGCTACGGTGACGCTTGTTGACTACCTTGAGAATGTCGTCGACGTAGTCCTTGGAGTGCAGACTGGGGTGAAGAGGCTCGTAGTTGATGGCTGCTGCAAGTTGACGATGCGCTAAAACGTCCGCGTAACGTCGAATGGGAGATGTGAAATGAGTGTACATGCCCGCGGCCAAACCATAATGGCTGAAAGTATCCCTCGCGACACTTCCGGAACAGAAGTATTCGGCAGACAACATGCATCGCGTCGCCATGATTCTGACCAATGTGTTGAAAGTAGGATCGCTCTTGTCGACGCAGTGGTCGAGGGAAGCGGCCAAAGCACCCGAACTAGAAACGTCCAACTCCATTCCTCGGCGCTTGGCAAGGATATCCTGCAGCGTTTCAAAGTTGGTGCGTGGTGGGGGCATATGTCTTCTCAACACAGCTGTCATGGGGAACACCTCGTAGATCCTTTCGGCTACGGACACATTGGCGAGCAACATGAATTCTTCGACGAGCGAGTTGGTCTCCCTCATCTCTTTTTGCTCCACATCGATGGGTCCAGCGGATTCAGACGAGTCGAGGTGAATGCGGACTTCAGGGGAAGCAAGGTTGAGAGCACCAGCGTCCATACGCTTCTGTTTGAGCTTCTTGGCGAGCGAATTAAGTAGGCGGATGGATTGCGAGATGGCGTCGGTCTTGGAAGGGTCGTCTTTGCGGACTTGAGCCTCTTCGTAGGTGAAAGCGGCTTTGGAGGCGATAACCGACTTGTGGAAACGGACATTGACGATCTCGGCATCGGGAGTCATCTCCCAGACTGCACTGAACGCGAGTCGCTCAACGTACGGTCGCAACGAACAGAGGTTGGTACCGAGCAAGTGAGGAAGCATGTCGATCCTCTTATCGACCAGATACACTGTAGTGCCTCGACTCGCAGCTTCGGCATCCATGGGATTGTCCGGTCGGACAAAGTACGATACATCAGCAATGTGGACACCTGCCTCGATGTTGCCGTTGGGCAGTTGCTTGGCGTGCAGTGCATCGTCGATATCTTGGCAACCAGGCGGATCGATGGAGCAGATGATTTCCTCGCGCATGTCGACACGGTCGCGCCATGCACGATGGGTCATGTCTTTAGGTGGGACGACCCAGCTGTCACCCTCGGCAGGCAGACAGTCGAGAATAGCTTTGCTGAAAGGTCGATAGGGCACATCATGCTCGAGAAGGAGCGACTCTTGCTCTGCTTCCTTCGACTCGGCTTGTCCGAGCGCGCGGACGAAGTGGCCATCTGGGTACCGAGAAGTGGGTCGCCAAGCATCGAGTGCGACAAGGATCTTTTGACCCATGAGATCCTTAGCTTGGCGTGTGCGAATACGGATACGTGGAAGCTTGCGATCGACAGGTGTGGCGAAGACGGTCTGTGCGCCGAGACTCGAAAGCGCGGACGAGTTGACCGAATTAGCATCGACGTGAGCGACGTAAGAACGCCAGTTGCGACGGACGATACCAACCACTTTGGCGGTGGGTTGAGGTTCACCACGCGATGAACGGGCGTTGGCTTCCGCATCGGCAGCCTCTTTACGTGCAAGACGAGCTTCGACGTCATCATCAGTGCTTCCTTCTCCATCACCTCCTTCAGCATCGTCATTCTTGAGCGCAGCATCTGCGTCGATGACTTCCTCTGTTGCGGCTTTCCATTGTTCCTTAGGCAGCATCTGTACAGCTACCACATCACCGTCGACAGCGCGGTTCATCGACTCGCGACCCACAAGTAGGATGGGGCGGGTGAATGCACCAGAGCGAACGGTAGCCTCGAGGTAATTGTAAGGGTTGGCATTGAAGTAGCCTTGCAAAAGCTGGCCAGACTTGACCCCAGCTGTGACCTGGTTTTGAGGAAGATGCTCAGGGTAGAGGACTGCACGCTTCTCGCTGCCACCTGAGCCTGATACCATGGAACGAGATGCCAGCAAGTCAAGAAGCTGATCTGCATTCTCGAGGCCTTCTATGTAGTCGCGAACCGACATGGCGCGAATGTCGTCGTTGAGAGCGCGCTGAACATTGTCTTGGTCGTCACTGATGAGAAGCACATCGAGGTTGGCCTTTGTCGATGAGCCGGGGCCGGTAGATGCCATAAGATGGGTTCTGTACCACTTTGCGGCTGTGCGAATGGCTCTGTCGTTTCGGTCGTTCGGCGACTCATCATCGTGCTGCAGCACTGCGGTCTCGCGGCCAAAGTCATTATAGAAGACCCAAAATCTGCGGTCAGGGTCAGCGATGAGATTTTTAAGTCGATTGAAGAGAGGCAAACTCCTGTGTCGTACCTCATCTGCCACTGTTTGCAGAACGATCACATCGGTGAAACTTGGGTTCTCGATAAGATCCATCTGATGCAAGAAAGCGTTGGTGTCGAGGACGAGGTAGTGATTCCTGTCAACCTTTTTGTTCTTGAGACCGCTGGGATCGAGGAAGATCTTTTTCTGAAGCCCGTTCTCCTCTGCCTGCTTCTGCATATCAGAGTGAAGATGGTGGCATCGTTGGCAAGCGCGACTACCGCACGCAATGTCGTCGCGGAGATAACGCTCTCGTAGAATCTTGAGGACCTTGCCACGAGCGGTCTTGCGAAAGTATTTGCGTTGAGCTGATTCGAGCTCCACACCGGCAAGCGGGCGCTTTTGGATGCTGATCTCGACCATCTTGAGATTCTACCGTTGCTTTCAGAGTCTGAACGATGACTCTTGTAGCTGAAAGGTGAGAGTGTAGTTGCAGACGACGAAGAGGAAGAAGCGATGATGATGATCAGACTGAGCTTGCTGAGCCAAAAATGTGTCTTCTTCGACGAAGCCAAAAAAGTGGAGAAATCCGAAAAAATTGGAAGAGCGCCAATCGCATCGGCTGAGAGTCATAACCCGATAGTGATTTCAGAATCCCGATTTTGTATCACAACCAACAGCCAAGACCATCTGCGCTCTCACTTCGACTGATCGTTCTCCCTCAATGTTGGATGGGCTGCCAGCGAGATCTATCTCATGCATTAGTCAAGAACCTCCCAGCAACGCCAAACCCATCTGATTGGGCCTGGCAAGGCAACAAGTCCCCAATTGTTTCGAATTACAAGCGAGCAAACAGCGGGGAGTAGCCATCGATGCAGTTTGGCGTCGACACGTCAAGCTAGCCGAGGCGCCACCAAAGACACTTGGGCAGAAGCGAGGCAGTCGTGACAGCTGCCGCAAAGCTTGACTGCTATTCGTTGCATTTGAGCATCATCCTCTTCTCGACAGCGTCCATCCTCGGCTACACCTCGTACAACTCCAAGTCTTTGCTTTGCAATCAAGTATTGATCTCCGTACACAATCGGGCCGAATCAAAGACGATCAGGCCCGTCGCCGGAATGGGCGAGTTTCCGACGCTTTTACAACTTTCCAACGGAGTCGTGCGTCATCAACAAAAAGTGGCGCACCGTGTAAGCAGCCACTTGGAAATTACAGTTCAAGACTAATAGAAGGACTTTTGACAACGTGGCTGAAACGGTCGATCCTCATCTGCCCTCGAAGCCGCTCCAAGGTATCGTTCGAGCGGCAGCCGTTCTTGGGCTGGGTCGGATAAAGACGAGAGGCATGAAAGGATAACGATCGTCATGTCCAAGATATATTGCTCATTTGCCGGCCCGTGTTGACAGTCCGAATTTTCGGGTTGGTCGGGAATACAAAGCCCGCCGGATCGGGTCTGTTGCATTTTTCTCCTGTCTCTCATCATGATGTCTCGAAAAGAGTTTGACCAAAGGGGTTGACCGACGAGAGCGGATGCCAACCTCGTGGGGTCGTTGTCCACGAATTCACTACAATCATTACAGCCGCCGTTCGACTGAAAAATTGGGCTATGACTCGTCGTCGTCGAGGTACCGTACACATGACTCGACAAGAGAATCAGTTGAGAAGCCGGTTTCGGCGGTGAGTAGATGGCAGAACAGGTTGCCGAGACGAGACACTTACCGGGTCATCTTCAAGGGAGGATCATGTCTAAAACTAAGTGAATAGCTTTGAAGCCTCGTGGCGATTCGTCGGCCCGGTATGAGGACTCAGAAAGGCAGTGCCGCAACTCTCCGCGGAATTATATAAGTTGTGCCCTTGCGGGATAAGACTCAATGCAACTTATACGTGACCCACGGGGTGAGGAGGAGCGGCAACGGGAAGATACAGGTCTGAGTTCCAACTCGAGATCGTCGCTGACAGGTTGGTGCTCGTGGTCTCTTTGTCAAGTGTGGCCGAGAACGTCGGGTCGAAGACGCGGAGAGGAAACCATCAGACAGGAATACAATGGCGAGCAAGGACAGTTCTCGGTCGAGGTCTTGAGTCGGAGAAGAGAGCCGTTCGGATGGTCAGGCCGGTTCCATTCTAAATTGCCGATTCCATTGTTTCGGTGCATTGTCCACCTGGCGACGTGCATCTTGGCCATCGTGACATGACCGGTGACCGACATGGCAGCCAGAGATACAACCAATGCGGCTGAGCGTCTGGAGCCATTCTAACATCTAAAACCTTTGTCGCTTTCGAATCGTCATTGTTCAAAGTAGCGTCGTTTGGATCGGTCGGATTCTGATCATTGTCACGCTCAGGCTTGGCAAACGATACGACGAGATAGAATAGCCTCCAACTGAATAAGGATTCGCAGCCTTGAGAGGTGTCATGCTGCTGACGTATCGGGCCACCTGTAGACAGTACTAGCGTCGTGAGTCTCGAACTTTGCTTGCACCCTTTGATGGTCCATGATTCGTGCTCACAAAGTTGCTTTTGACCGAATGGGGTCGCAAGCTATACACGACAATCGACCTCAAGGGATGCATACGTGCCGTGCCGGCATGGAAGCGAACGTCGAAGCTATGCATGTGCATATGATACAGATTTGCATAGGCAGTTGAGTCGGAGCCTTTTCCTCGTGGCCTCGGCAGTCACGGCTAGGAACGAATTGTACCATGGCACATGTAGAGGCATATACACTTGTACAGCTTATGCCGCTTGTCGAAGCTTACTTTGGCGAGACATTGCGCGAAAAGAAGAGAGGACAGATTTGACGGGAGCGGCAAGAGAGCGGCTTGGGAGAGAAGAGCGACGATAACGAGCAAAAAGGTCTCAGTTGCAGAAAATGCGAAACGAGTCTCCGCTCGAAATCCGTGCTACTGTGTATGTGCCTTGCAGGTTGTCTCCCATCCATTCGATGCGTACTGGGATGGAGCGCGAGCGGATCGAGACGACTTCGTGTCAAGCAACATGCACACAGACCAATCCACAGAATCGGTGCAGGATGTTACCTTGAAAAGGGTGGAAGCAGGAGTTGTTCAGAACTGCATCGGCAGAATCTTCCGAGGTGCTACTACATAGGCTATTTACGAAATTCGAACGGAGACTTTGCGGCAGTATGTCAGATTCGAATGGGTGAAGGAAGACCACGTTGCACCAAGCTGATTCTGCCGGTCAACCTTGCGCAGAACAAAAGATGGGCCTTTGAGACGATGACGATCACAAAGCAACGAGTAGCAGGAATCTCTCAGACCTACCAGCCACACTTTCCCACAGCTCATCCCTCCTACGTCGCCGAGAAGAGCGGAGTGTGTTGATAAATGCGGAGGGAGCAGAAGAAAGAGAGGATTGCTCACAGCTTGAGCTTGGATAAGGAGACGCATTCGACATGAAACCGTCGTGTCTCGCTGATCCTCGGCTTGTCTCCAACCCACAAAGCGGGACAGTGGCCTAACCATTTTTGCGATTTCCCGATTCTCGATGTTGGACTCTTTCTTGTTTTCTTTTGATTTTAATTGGAAATTTTCAGGAAAACGCCTTTGTGGAAAGGGTCGTGCATGGATACGCGCTCGAGCATAGTCGTCCCATGGCGGATGCACACAGATGAAAGCAAGACGCCGACAACCTGCACGCTTGTGATTAGGCTACCGCTGGCTTTCCAAACAACTCCCACGACTTTGACACAATGATCCAGGCATGGGATAAGATCAAAGGAGCCGGAAGAGGCTAGTGGTGGCTTTCGACTTCACTTACTGCTGCAGTCATGATGTCGAACATAGCGAAACACAACAAGAGGGAAAGCCGAAAAAGGGTTTCAGAGCAAACATTCTCATGCCATCGGCCTGACCGATTCATGGAAAGCCCTTTTCTTTAGCGCCAACAAAGCGGTGTGCAGCCACTTGAGGTTAGCGAGTGGCAATTTGTAGTTGCTGTCGCAGTCAAAAGTTGAATTCACGTTCTGTAGAATTTCCAAGAGGACTCTTTGCTGCGAAGACCTTCCTTTTCCGCAAGCGCCACCAGCTTTCTTCTGCCGCTACTCACTAAATCTAGTTAGAGCCATTTGGTCAGTCTAAATTTTGGATTGATGTTGAAAATGCACACTTGCGCTGCGAGCTGCAAATGGGCGTTGAATGCATCAAATCTTGTCTCTCAATTTTTTATTTTGATTGGGCTACAACCGTTGATGCAGCTAAGTACTTGAGCACTGTACGTGAACTTAGCGCCCGCGTGGGTGTGCTGCTGCTGCTGCTGCTACTTCTGTTGCTTTGGCTGCCCCATTGTTAGTCTCGCTTGTCACTGACCGACACTGCTGCCCGCCTTGCATCGCGCTCTCACTCTCACTTACTTGTGTGTCTGTCTGTTGCTCGTTGGCGTGTGCTGGCTAGTCTTCGCTTGCTTGCTTGCTTGCTTGCTTGCTTGCTCGAACTCTACCGACTGCGGTTGACGATTGCAACGCTACTCTCGCTCAACACTTTCTCGATCTTTCACTTCTCATCCTCGACTCGACCGAAACAGGTATACAGACTGTCGACACCACCATCATCGACCCTTGTCGGCATCACCTCATTACCACACGCTCTTCGACATCCCATCACGACGCTTTCGTCCACATTGCAACAGCCGCTTTACGTTCGTCAACCGGTCTTTCTACATTGGCATCCTTCACCTTACCGCGACTGCTCGGAACAGTGTCGGCATCAGTCCAGCCCGACGTTCTTTCTTGTCGTCTTACAAAGTCCGCTATCTGCTTGGACGGATCCACGACGACGTCTCAAATCAGTCACATCCTCAGTCTACGTTCATCGCATCGGTAGCTTCGACTCTGGCATCGTCTACATCAGCGTAGCGCTGGATCAATCAACGACTTCGCTCGTGGGCTTGTCTCGACACTATCTGTACGAACCTTGGCTTTCTACGGATCCTTCTTTCGCATCGCACGTCTGCCGCTTTCACTGCCGTCGCTATCTCGTGTTCAACATCATGGCGTCGCTTTAGGCACCTCGTAGATCCGTGCATCTTGTCTATCGTCAATACCAGCTGATCTCTTTGCCGATCGATGAACCCGTTCAGCCACATCCTGCCAACCGTACCGACCTCGTTTGCTACCGACGTACCCGATCGACAAAAGTGGCATAGTTGTCCATCTTTCATCGTACAGTACTCCTGTGGATCTGCATTGCATCTGCCTGCAGTTGCTTCATCAAGCGCCGCTTTTGCTCGCACTCACCGCGTCATCTTTCATCGACCATTGCACATCCCCACCAGCGCGTCTTCAAGTCTGCTCAGCCCTCCTCGGCAACCCGTGTCCAGGGTCTAGCGTGAAATACACCCACTACGGCGCCTGCGCTTGGTCCCTTTCATCTCGATACTGAATGCTTGTTGCGGCTCTCCGACTTTGCCATCCCACACAAATCTCTCTCTGTGCAAAGGATCGCTCTCATAAACAGACCAACACTACCTGCATCGACACAGCTTTGTTTTCGCGGAACGCTGTGTTGATTTCATCTTCAGCCTCAGTCTCGGCCTCAGTCTGACTCTCACTTGTCATTCGCAGACCACGGCAGCTATATCTACCTTGAACTTGGTGGGCCTCTTCCAACCCAACCCGCATCTTTCCTCCTGCTGTTCGTCCATTGAACTCAGCCCAGTCGCTCTGCCGTCACAATGACAAGGGTTCACTCCGATCTCAGTCCGCCGCCAACACCGGGCCCGAGCTCATTTGCGCCGCGACCCGTGCACGCGGCCAAACCATCTAGAATGCCCGCCAGGTCACTCTCGCTACGTATCCCTGAAGATGGTCAAGCTTTTGGTGGTCTTACTCAGCCCTCGCTTCCTTCGGCTCTTCCGACCTCCACTGCATCGCTGGCGTCGGCCCCTCCGATCACACTACAACTTGACGCATGCGAAAGTGGTACAAGCACTTTTGTAGCACCACCACAGTCAAGGCTGGCACGCAAACGACCGTCACGGCTCAACTTGGCGCCACCTTCCATCCACGATGATCCAGGACTATCGTCACGATCCATGCCCAGCTCACCTGTCACGCTGTCTAGATCCAGCTCAAAAGCAGAGCCAATAGACAATGTGGATCAGCAGCCTTCCGCCATCTCTGAGGCCGTCAAAAACCTCTCCAGCACTTTGCGGGGCACTCCGCGACGACGTCCGAGTATGCCTTTCAAGAACATCAAAGGTCCAGATTCGGCCTATCCCGAACCGCCAAGTGCTTCCAGCTCTCGCAACAGACCACCAGAAGCTTTCCGAGACCCTTCAGAGCATATTCTCAGTGGAAAGGGAAGCACTTTGCAGCATGCGCGCAGTGTCTATTCACACGGTCCCATCGAGATCCTTCCAGGTCTCTTCCTCGGCGATGAGCACAATGCACGTGACGATCAAGTGCTCTCTGCATTAGGCATCACAACTATCCTCAACGTTGCAAAGGAGACGGTGCTCAACTTCCAAGCTCAGACTGACTATTCCGCAGCACAAACCAGTGCAGCCCACACAGCATGGATCAATGCCTCTAACCGCGTTTCCAGTCAGGCGTTGGCCTCCATGTCTGGGTCAAGCGCCACCGCAGAAGTGCCGCCAACACCCAACACTTATTTCACGCCTCCTACCACCGCTTCCTTGTCGCGAGGCAATGCGCAGACCAAGTCGTCCTCTCCACGCGATGCAATCAGCACTTCTGTGCTCCGTAACACTTCCTCGACGCCCAATCTGCTGACCCAATTTCTCAACGCAGAGCCAAGCTCCGCGACCGAAGCAGCCACATCCTCGGATGCTCCGGTGGAGCCAGCTGTCGCATCGTCCGACCTACGCACCCTGACAGCTCAGGATGTGTTGCGCTACCGCTCCCTTCGACGCAATAGTGGATCTTCGTCCGATGATGCTTTCGACACTGCCTCATCTCCTTCCTCCTCGCATGCTCCCAGCACTTGCACATCGGCTGCCACGGAGCTCACACCACCGGCACTTATGGGCTTAAAGCCTAGGGAGGACACAGGCGCGCACGGTCGCTCAGTATCTAGCGGATATGCCAGCAATCAGCCTTCGCCCAGCTACGAATTCGATGAGGGTCAGCACATGCCTTCAAGTTGGGTCACGCAAGTCGAGCTGCCATCCAATGCTACCGCAACAACGGTAGCCGCAAGTGCTGAAAACGGCCGCGTTCGCGAGATGCGTTACATCAAGCTTCCTTGGACCCACGACGAGACCGAGCTCGCGTCGGGTCACGGCGGCTTTGCTCAGGGTTGTGCATTGATCGCCGAGGCGCTCGGCATTGATGCCCGCTACTGGTACGCTGCCAAGATCGCGCAGGACCCGCAAGCGTGCTCGGCCTTGCAAGACGACTCGAGCCTGGAGCACGTGCAAACAAGCCGAACCCCAGGCAAGATCCTTGTGCATTGCCAATGCGGTGTCAGTCGCAGTGCCACTCTCGTCATTGCCTTCGTCATGCAGGCAGCAGCAATGCGATACGGTTTCGAGGGCGCTCGCAGTCTTCTTGGCATGCACGATTGCTACAACATGGTCAAGGAGAAGAGCTCAAGCATCTCGCCCAACATTTCGCTCATCTACCAGCTCGTCGAATGGGAGCGCTACCTTTCAAGCGCAGCAGGTCGTTTGCGCGACGTGCTCGGCATGTCAGCCACCAGCAGCGAAGACGGCGTCAATGCTCACGTCAATCAGCTCGGGCAAACCCATATGGCCAGTGCAGGCTGGTCCACTGAACCGATGGACGAGGCAATGTGGAGCAAGATGCGTCTTGAGGAAGAGGAGAAGGAAGCGGCAGAAGAAGCAAGGCGACGCGAGGAGCGTCTCAACGAAGCACTCAAACTGGCAGCGGAAAGGAAAGCAGCACAGGATCAACTCGAAGGACGTGTACCCGACCTAGCGGTAGGAGGCGATGCTGCTGTAGGCTCGCTCATGCAGCGAAGGCGAAAGAAGGCAGCCCCTGCTCTTCAGCTTCAACCTGCAACAGAGCCTACGGTGCCTGCTACTGAGACCCGTCCAGTGGCACCGATGCCGAGTCCGGGTCTGAATCGACGTCGCCCTCCCGCCTTGCAACTCAACAATGCATCGCGAGCAGGTGCGACGCGTTTGCAAGTGGATACGCCTTTCCAAACAGCGAGGATGGAAGCATGGACCGGCCACGAGCAGGACGATGATGGTGACGTGATGATGGACGATCTTGACCCGCCTCAGACGCCTCTGCGATCTTCAGCAGCCGATTCGGACGTGGTCAGCACGCCGACTGCAAGGACCAATTTGGCTGCACATGGTCCGGATTCGCAGGGCTCTGGCCTTCGCACTCCCAGCGCATGGTCCAATGCCCTTGCCACTGCGGGTCCTTCGCAAGCACGGATGCGTCCATCTTCTGCATACGGCTCAACAAGTCATGGCCACACTGGCACCGACAACACCATTCCATTGACGTTGCTTTCTCCATCATCCCCTGCTATGGCGACCTCATTATCCACCGGCTCGCACTCCAACCGATTCAGTCTTGATGCTCCGCCTCTGAGTGGCAGCCTGACGGCACGTCTCTCAACCGACTTTGATCCAAGTTCGAGATCGAGAGCGCGCCCTGAGTCGATGCAAAGCACCATGTCTTCCTCTTCCTCTTCAACCGCGTTGTTTGGTGTTTCAGCACTCTCGAGGGAAGAGAGAAAGAAGCAGCATCGCAGGACATTCTCGTCTGACTGGCCGACACTGCAGGCTAATTTGGCGTCGCAAAGGAGGAAGAGTAAGGTGGACGGGCCAGTGATACCCGGTCTTGCTCCGGATGCTGCAACGGCTACGGCGTCAATTGGGCTATCGCATGATCTCACGGACGTTTGATTCACATGTTATACCGCTCTTGTTGTTGTCAGTGTCGTCGCGAATATTCTTTCCTGTGAATGAACAAGTTACTGTATGCGGACAATCGCACCTCACACAATTCGAACTTTGCTGGTATGTGTGACATGTGGGAATGAGTTGCTCTCTGCGATGGACCCACTACGACTTGGAACATAGCAATTAGAGCCGATGGTGGCGGGTACCGAGCTGACAACGCCGTCTTGAACCTTACTTGACCCCGTCTTCCTCCCTGAAAGGCTTGCTTGCTAAGAAGTTGGAAAACTTAATGATGGCCGAACAAGTCGACGCCTTAGTTGCCGAAGATTTTGGCTAGGCGTCCAGGAGGCGTCTATATTCCCGAAACCGGGTCTTACATGACCCCAAGTCGTTCCGTTGGATCGGCATTGTCGGATGTCTCCGCAGCGCAATGTCTTTTCCCGATAAAGAAGACGTCTTGTGACGTTGCAGTGCAAGCACCTCTTCCCGAGGATCGACAGCCCGATAAGGTGGTCATCACGAGCAAATACCCTTTCTTGGCGGACCTGTGGCGTTATGTGACATTTTCGTATTGTTCCCGAGAAAAAACAGAAGTATGCGGTTGTGCCAAGCCAAACATTGAGTCTATCAAAGTCCTACAGTTGTGTGCTAGCTCAGCTTGGAGTTCAGACGGTAATAAGGCATGCTGTAGCGGTGCAAATTCGGACTCACCCGCAGAGAGCCTCGTAGGAAAATGGTTGGTCTTGTCTAAAGACGCAAGTTTACAACCTATCGGAAGTTGTGAGCTGTGCATCGGATGTTCAAAGGAGAACAAGTCAGCATTGGCTTGAAATGTTGCTTCAGTGCGGGGGAAGCTCAACAGCTACTAAACGACGTGGGCGTGAAAGGAAAAAAAAGAAGCCACGCTATCATTCCACTCCTCTCGAGGGTTGGGAGAACACATGACATCCTAAGTCGTAAAGCTTTCGGACGCACAATCTTCCCATGATCATCGCACTTGCAGGAACTTGCAAGGTCATTTGACTCGCCCAATCAGCAACTAAGCAGCGATACGACAAGGTCAAATTGTCCAATCAAACACCTTCAACCTCGTGCATGTCCGAACGAAAAAGTCAGGAAGGAAAGGAGGTGCAAGCCGATTGGATAGCCCCAGAGTGATTGATGCAAGCGAGGTCAGATGTGTCAATGCCAAGAGAAAAACTTTTTGCTATCTTTCAGTCATGCCTCTGCCCGCCACCAACGGGATGCGAGCGATTTTATGCTCTGGTCACGAGCACAAATCAGAAAAAAGGAACAAGGAGAGATTTTCAACGTTACATAGACGGATGCGCCTGCCCTTCATTTCGATTTCATTTTTTTTTTTTTTTTTTTGACCGACCGAAGCTATCCCCCCGAGACCGCACTCCAAAACTTGACCGGTAGACGCAGAATAGCACGCAATTGCATTCCTTCTTGGCGCCATGTCAGACTGTGCACCCTCACGTTTTCGATCAACATTTATGCCTTACATTCACTTTTACTTTCTGTGATAAGAACCGACGTTATCAGACAAGGGAACGAGCAAGGGGAGAGATACTACTCGATCAATTGTTGATGTTGACCGTTACGACCGACAGACTGCAAGAACCGTCTGAAGTATCTTTTGGTTGCGGGATCAATTGGATTGACGCTGAGAGCAAAAGTCTTGGCAATTTCTTCAAGGGGGCACTTTGACAGTGCGGTGAAAAATTGGCTCTTGGCTTCGCCTGTCACAAGTTGAAAAAATTCCAATATCGGCAAATTCGCCTTGTGCATAGCCTCGCACAAAAGGCACATGAGCAGTGTTGTTGTTTTGAGTTCCGGCTTTTGCCAAACTTGACATGACGGGGTCAGGAATCCGCCCTTCTCTCCCATCGCACGTCTCGTCGTTGTCTTCTGCCAGCTTGTTCACCGCCATGCTACCCTGCTCGCTTGAAGCCAGGGACGAGTGCGATGAAGAAAGAGCTTCCTTATCGCAAGAACACATTGTATATGTGAACAGAGCAAACCGAATGTCGCTTGCAAGTTGCACGAGCGCCAAAGGCGCGCTAGTGAATATCCTCGTGGCTCGGCCGCTATCTCTGCTATCGACACTCGAATGAATCTTCCTCAACCCGTTCCACGACGCAGATTTCACAGAAGATGCAAAAACGACTTTGCTCTGCCATAAGACGGTGGCAAGCAGGCAAATGTGGGACAAAGAGTGGCGTGGTACACTGATAGCGGTTGTGTAAAGCCGGGTTGGTTACCGCGATTTCGCACGCAATCTGCACCTGGTTTTTTCTTCTAACTGAGACCCACACGGTGGTGCCTGGCCTCGGTTATGTGCACGCGAGCTTTTTGTCCACTTTTTTTATTGTTTCATGATCTGATGAGCGCAAAGTCTTCCCCACCCTCAATCTTCCTTATAAGGCAGCCTGTGTCGTCCGTCTTCTGATTGTTCCCCTCGCACCACCACCCCCACCTGCCAGTCCATCATACGAACAAGGGCCAATCCTGCTCCGTTGTTTGTAGTCCCGTTTGCCCGGGAAGGCCTGTGGATTCCAATTCTAGACGATACCCTTTCTGCTCCCATCTCGCATATCTTATTGCATCATGGCATACGCCGACCAAATCAACAACCAGGGCGTGTACGCTCAGGAGAAGGCCTCCTCCAGCGGTGACGAGGTCAAAGGATACGATCACGATGGCATTGCTCAGACGTCCTCCCTCCCCGATCAGACGAAACCGGAGGAGCGCCAGCTCCACCGTGCTCTAAAAGGCCGTCAAATTTCCATGATCGCTATTGGTGGTGCACTCGGTACTGGTCTTATCATTGGCACAGGATCTGGTCTCGCAAACGGTGGCCCCGCTTCTATTCTCATCTCGTATACGCTCATGGGCTTTTGCTGTGCTGCTGTCATGGGTGCCCTCGGTGAAATGTCAACCTACATGCCTCATCCTCGTGGTTTCGCAGGTCACGCTACTCGCTTCGTCTCCCCCGAGTTTGGCGTTGCTACTGGATACAACTACCTCTTCAAGTACCTTGGTAAGTCTCAACCCACTTCACATGCGGTCCCACTTCCGAAGCCGGTACCGACTTCTAATTTCGACCCCACTTCCGATCCGCGATTTTTTCCCCGCACAAACTGACACCTTTCCTCTTTCACCGTTTTCTTGCTCATACACCTTCTCAACGTCATCTACCTCCTCCGCTCGTCTTTCCGACCTTCTCACCATCGTCTTATCGTCAAACAGTGGTGACAGCAAACAATATTGGACGTTAAGGGGCCGAAAAAAACGCTCGAAGTCTTCTAGAGTCACTCTTACTGACTTGTCCTACCTCTTCTCCTCATTCTGGACCTTTTCTTTTCCGTTCCGAATCTCTTCTTCTTGTCTGTCCGGTATGATATTACCGCTATGCCTTCCAACAGAACGCTGCCGCCCTTGTCATCCGCTACTGGCGATCTGACCTGTCCGGAGGTATCTGGATCGCCATCGTTACCGTCCTCATCATCGCGCTCAACTTCGGTGGACCAAAGTGGTTCGGTGAAGTCGAGTTTTGGCTTTCTCTCGTCAAAATTATCACCATGACCGGTCTCATCCTTTTACTGCTCATTATCGACCTCGGCGGTTCTCCCACCGGCGACCGCATCGGTTTTCGCTACTGGCAAGACGGTCTTGCTTTCCGACCTTACCCCAAAACTTCCGGATCCACTGGAAAGTTCCTAGGCTTCTGGTCTACAATGGTCACGGCGCTTTTTGCCTACACCGGGTTCGTGTCTTTCTGATACATTCAGTGTTCTGCTCATCGTATGGTGTCAGAACACTTCGATGTTGATACTATATCATCGAGAAAAGGAAGTATACTGACTCGCGTTTTTTTTTTTCCCCGCGGTTATCTCTCATTTCATTCCCCGCTTTTCTCTTTGAAACCCACCAGAACTGAACTTGTCGCAGTCACAGTCGGCGAGGCTTCCAACCCACGTAAGACTGTCCCCTCTGCCATCAAGAAGACCTTTTTCCGAATCGCTTTCTTCTACGTCCTCGGAGCTCTCCTCGTTGGAATGGTTGTTCCTAGCAATGCCCCCGAGCTTCTCGCCGCCAACAAGAAAGGTACCTCGGCCGCTGCTTCGCCCTTTGTCGTAGCTATCGTTAGAGCAAAGATCAAAGTCTTGCCGGACATTATCAACGCTGCGATTTTGGTCTTCTGCATTTCGGCCGCCAACTCGGATCAGTACATTGCTGCACGAACACTTTACGGTCTCGCTATTGATGGTAAAGCTCCTCGAATTTTCCGCCGTGTCGACACACGTGGTGTTCCTTACGTCGCTCTCTCGGTCACTGCACTCTTTTGCGGTCTAGCATTCATCAACTTGGCCTCCGGAGGTCCTCAGACTTTCTCATACCTCGTTGCATCGGTCACCATGTTCGGTGGTCTCACTTGGATTTGCATCCTCATCGCCCATATTCATTTTATGAAGGCGATGAAGGCGCAAGGCATGTCTCGTGACTCTCTTCCCTGGAAATCACCTTGCCAACCTTACGCATCTTACATCGCCGTTGTTTTCACTTCGATCGTCGTATTTTTCAAAGGTTGGGCTTCGTTCTTGCACACTTTCACCTGGCGTACTTTCCTCACCAACTACATCGGTCTGCCTATTTTCTTCCTGATCCTCATCGGATGGAAGTTGTGGCACAGGACCAAGTTTATCAAGTCGGACGAGGTGGATCTGCTTACGGATGTGCGCGAGTTCGACGAGGCAGACGAGATGGTTTGGAAGCAAGACGAGGAGAGGGCTAAGCAGGAAATTGCCGAAGCTCCTATCTACAAGAAAGCTTGGATTTACGCTAAGAACTGGTAAAGCGGCGATGAGGGGAATTAGATCTTTTGGCACATTGCATGGCTTCTCCGTTAGAAAGCATGTTCGCTATACTCGTAGGTATTTTGCTTCAATCAATTCACATTTCTCGGATTGACATTCATCTCAGGCATCTATGTGAAGCTGTACCTTGACTCGGCGAGAGCCATGACGACGAAGCAAAAGGTGGATATGGCAGAAGCGCTACAGAGAAGGGACAAAACGGGGAAATATGCGCTGACTGCTTCGGTCGTTACGATGTATACATCAAGCATTCGTAATTCTTCGAATGGCAGGAGTCAGGCCAGTCATCGTATCAAGAACGCCGTTCAGATGTTGATCGATCGCAGCGTTGTCGGCCTCGTTGACATATCCGGCCCCATAGTAGTACAGAGGGCTTCGCTTCCTCTTACTTCCGGGTGGCTCATCCTTTTCTGGGATACCCCAAATGAAATAATACAGCCTCCCTTCCAAAACGCTTCCTGCCTCTTTGGCTTCCGCACCTTCAGGTATACCGTAGGGCTTGACGCGTCCATCCGTAATATGTACATTCACCGGCGTCTGTTCGTGGCCCATTGGTGGATCGACCTGAACTGGCAATTGTCGATGAACTCGGTTCTGGGCAAAAGGCGAGTTCCTCTTGCGCTTATCATCCAAATTTGGAGCTTCTCGAACGTCAACCCAATGAAGTTTACCGTTGAAGACGTGGGAGTTGAGCTTCGCTCGAGCGATATGATCGTTTTCCTGTGTATCGAGCCTGGTATTTCTCTGTCCGTGCAACGACGGTAGATAGTTGAGCCTTTTGAAGGACGAAGGCTCCTTCCAGTTCTTCCTGCTTCGCCAGAAGGTCATCTCCCGCTTCATTGCTTCATTCCATTCTGCATATGCGGTTTTGGACGGATCTCGAGGCTTGGGAGGAGTGCTTAGCTTGTCAGAGAATGGTGCGGCGTAGCTGACTTCTTTCCTTCCGTTGTTTGACGAAGCCTCCTCAGGCTCGTGGTCGAGTACTGATGCCACAAATGCTTCTTCATTGCCTGGGTCCGGTGTCAGAAGTCTATCACGATCCCTGGAATCAGATCTGTATTGATCCCAGTCGTTCATGACGCTGTCGAGTATGGCTTGATCCAGGGCAGCGTCAGGTGTTGGAGGCGGCAACTGATGATGCTGCCATTCGAGCTTGTGAAACGCAGGTGTCCCAGCCGAACCCTGATCTAATGAGTATCGGTTGTACGGATGATGCGAGGTTGATTGCGCAAAGTCGGTTGGAGCGTGAAAATCTGGTGCGTTTTTGTCGTACTCATGCCACTGGTTGTTTGCTTCATTTCGTTGCGGTCGAAGATAGGGTTTTACAATGTCATCCAGAGTGGAGCCTTGGTGGCCTGGCTCCATAGGAGCTGCTGTGACCAGCAGCGAGATGCTGAGCGTCCATGAGATGAGTAAGCTCCTCATAGTGTTAGTAACATTGATGAGGAACAGATGATAAAGGTGCAAAGAACGGGCAAAATCTGCTGTGAAAACAAGTGCTCATTCATCTTTTCACGCAACCAACATGAGCGGCGCTGCCGATTGTTCGTGTGACTTTACAGACAAAGTCGTGGGTAGCTTTCATCATCGCGAATTGCTAGGTGCTTCCGACCACACCCACTTGGATGGCGGGCTAACAAAGGGCGGTGGGTACCTCACGCATTTCCACCGGCGTGTACATTTGATATTTACTCGCATGGGGCCTCTGTTCACCGCCGTCTCGTGTGAAATTTTGGTGTGCACTCGATGAGGAATTTGATGATTTGTGTTGTTGGCCGAAAGACTAGCGAAGACAAGTGTTGCGGAAAGGACGACAAAGAGTCAAATCCGACATCTCAACTCTATCGGAAACCTCAAACTACGCCGGCCCACCCATTGTAACGAGTGAGCAAATGCAGATCAATCGCGCTATTGTCAGCATGATCAATGTATCCCAGCCGCAGAGTAGTAAACGTCGCTCTTCCTTCTTCTGACAGCTTCAGAAGCAATTTCTCGAGGGATACCCCAAAAAGAATATAAAGATTTGCTTTCAAGATGGTCACCTAGTAGTGCTGAGAAGCAGTGGTAGCAATGACGAACCAGCTGAGCTACCTATGAGCGCGAGCCAGACCGGCCATCCCATCGAGCAGGGGGTTCAAATGCTGATCGATGACGCCTTTATCAGCTTTATCAATGTATGCTGCACCATAGAAGTACAGAGGGCTTGTAAGTCTCGCCGTGTCAATTTCATGAGGTATTCCCCAAAACAAGTAGAACGGCGTATGCTCAAGAAACGTGCCTCTGCCTATGTTACCCTCGCGGCTGGTGTACACGTTGGCGTCCGTGATATGAATCGCAACCTCTGTCTGCTTGTGCGATCGCGGAGCTGGAACCACAAGTGGCGCCAAACGACGGTGGATTGTCTTGACTCTGAAAGGGCTTTTCTTCCTAAGTTGCGACGCTAAATTTGGCACATTGTCAACATCAATCCATCTCAGCCTTCCATTGAAGAGACGTGTATTGATCGATTGTCGAATACTTTGATCCTCGTCCCGTCGATCAAGTCTCACGGTTCTTAGCTTGTTCCAAGAGGGTAGGTAGTCGAGACGTTTCAATGAGGATGGCTCGGGCCAGGCTTTTCGCAGACGCATGCGGTTGCGCTCTTCTTTATGAACGTTGTTCCAGCTTGCGTACAATTCTTGCGACATGCCACGTATAAGAGCCTGAGGATTAGCTTTGTACTCTGCAAGCCAAGAGCTTGGAGTAGCGCTTGCGGGAAGAAGGTTGGAAGGGGCATGATGCACGGGCTCGAGCTCGTTGCGTGGTGACGGATGGTTGTCGAGCAGCGAAGCAACAAAAGCTTCATCACTGATATGGGATGCGGTCGCAGGAACAGCAGAGGGAGGCTGATGTTTGTGCAAATCTTGCATTAGGCCGTCCAAAATTGCTTGGTCAATTTCCGCGCTGGCTGCATATGGTGACGACGTCGATTGCGGTCCGTCAACGTGATCAAAGGATGGAGGAACACCACTCGAGCTCGTCAAAGCAGCTAACCAATGATCATAGTCCTCGGTGGAAAAGGATGTGCCATGCTGAACGTACGAGGAGGACGATGGAGGGTTTACGATACCATCCGACCAATGGCTGGGATTGACGCTGCGACTTGCCGAGTCAAAGGTGTTTTTGTCGCTCGCAAAGCTTGGAGCAAAGTCATCAGTAGGAGCGATGTTGCGGTCAGATTGCCACTGGTGCATCGCTTCCCCTTGCGGTGGTGGCAGATACGGATTCACAACATCGTGCAGTAAGCCGTGAGAGTACGGATTCATCGGAGCCGCCACAGCCACACCTTGAAAGGCCACGGAGGCGCCGAGCATCAAAGGGACGAGTGAGGCTCTCATGATTATGGCGAACTCGATTTGGAGGCTTGGGAGTAACATGCTGAGCTCGAAGGTGTTTATTCTCAAAGCGGTCTATCTATCCTGTTGCCTTGGCTGATTCCGAGTTCAGTTCTCCACCGCTTCCGCGAAACGATCAATGAACTCGTTTCATGTGACCTTGCGAAGAATCCTGCGGAACGAGCAATGTTGAGATGTCCGTGCCAATCAAGTTGATTTGGTGGGACTCTCGATGGCTGGGATTTTGTTTCGCATGAAGTCGGCGTTCTTCGCGAATCTCCATGAGCACATTTGAGGTAGAAACGATCGCGTTATAACGAGAGCAAGTGACCGTCATGTTCGAGGGAGAAGGAAACGCAAGATCGATTGAGCCTCTGTGCTGCTGCTATTCGCCACAGGTACCGCTTTCGATGGATAAGACGCCGTACCAACAGAACGTTCCACATCGAGTAAAATGAACGACACTGTGCTCCATTCAAAGGGTCTGCGGCTCAAACACTTTCTGTAAATCCGCTCACGTGGGAACGTAGATGACGATCGCACTCTCACACCTTGCGAGTTATAGACTCGTTCGTATTGACTGACAAGAATCTGAGGTGAAACAATATTAAACACAAGCCGACATAAGTACACACATGGAAGGAGCTGAGTCGAAAACAAGGTGGTCAGAGCCAAGGCTGACTCAACTGCGCAACTTTGGCGCTGCTCGACTGACGAGCTTGGTCACTCTCTACGCCTGTTATGGGTGGTGGTTGATCCGCGGTGAACGAAGGAGTGACAACGCCAAGGCCGAGATTGTTCAACGACTTGCTCGTGCTGTTCTGCTGCAAGTCCTGTTCAGGAACAGAATGAGTACGGGAAAGAATGACGACGTTGCCAACGATGACAGCAAGAAGAATGAAGGTGACGGCAAGCATCGCGACTTTGACGCGAAGTGAAAGACCCTTTCCACCATCCGTCAAGGGTCGATTCTCGATCGATCGAGTGCCTTTGGTGACAATTTGGCTTGCGACAACCTCATCGGAGTCCTTAGAGGGAGGGAGTGGAGTAGTGCGCCAAACGTTGAGCTCCGTCTCGTCCATCCATGCGTCCTTTTCTTTAGAGGAGCGGTGGGAAATAGATGGCGCGCCACGAGAGAGAAATTGAAACCAGCCTCGTCGCTGAGGATGCGAAACTTGCCGATCGTGAGGAGCGTTGAAGAAGCGCGGTGCATCGTTAAGCTCGAGAAATGAGCGTGGTGCTGAAGAAGTAGCGGGAAATCCGGGAATATCTTCCCACTCATCCTCCTCCGATAGGGGGGTGTTCGTGGTCTGATGAGTGAAGGACGGCTGGAGGAGCATCTTCTTCAGACCCTTGTTCTTCTTAGCAGAGGCGAGGGAAGAAGGAGAGACGAGCGGACCTTTCGCGTGGCTAGGGAACCAGCTACTGCGTGTGAGGATACCGCCCCATCCATCACATCGCTCTTTATCGTCGATGATGCTGGAAGACTGGCCGGGCGTAAGGGTAGTTGAAGGCTCAAGGGGGCGTAGGGCCTTTATCCGATGCTGTGGACGTAGGCCAGGCAAGGCGGAACGAATAGCGCCAAACACACGTCCCCCTCCTGCCTTCGTCGGGCCTGTGGGAGCATCCATCTCGCGCAAGGCGGCCATCGTTGGGCGACGAACGACTTTGACCACCCACTCAGCTTCTTCCTGTGCCGTCATCGAGGTTTTTTCTTCCACTTCGAAACCAGCAAAGAGCTCACCATTGGGACTGTTCGGTGCTACGTCGCCTAAGCAGCTGGTCTTTGGCAGTGCTTCGCCTCGAACGACATCCGCCTTTGCGTTCGATTTTGTAGGAGCGAGGTGGAGCTTTGAAAACTCTTCAGCGGCCTTGCGATTCTGATTGGCAGCACGCGTACGGGCGTGATGATTGGCCTCGAAGCGAACCCAGGTAGGGAGGTGAAAGATCTTGCGGGTGGCAGTCATGACTTGAAACCTTTCCTGATTACCAGTGAGCTCGCTCTCACTGAAAGGACTCTTAAGATGTTGAAGCGCGTCGAAGCCGTCAGCTGTGGCAGAGACAGGCGACTGCACAGGGACGCATGTCGATGGAAATCGCTCTGTACGTCGTTTGGCTCCAAGCGCTTTCAGTGTAGCGCTGAGAGGCTCCACTTCTCCATCAGCATTGTAGGGAGCCAAGCCGTCATGATTGTTGTTGTTGTCGCGATCAAGTACGGAGGAGATGCTAGCTTGTGTAGGAGTGTGAAGCGCTTCGGCTCTGCGAGGAGTGAGTGGACTGCCGGGAGACATGAGAATGGCGGTCTCGTCATGCATACGGGCGCTGAGTGCACCTCTCCAGCCCATGCGTTTGCGAAGTGAAGCACCAGGCGAACGAGTCAAGGGGGGCGTGGGAGATCTG
>JAXQGJ010000509.1:0-13809 GCA_037039655.1 Pseudozyma sp. M118-08B | reverse complement strand
CGCCCCGCGCGGCCTGTGCGCCGCCGGCTGCCTGCTGCAGTACGTCAAAGACACCCAGCGCACGTCATTGCCGCATACAGTCCTTCCCGTCCTCAACTATGTCAAGTCGCTCGGTGACCAATACAAGGGCCTCTACAACCCCTTCGGACGTGGATACCCCGACGTTGCTGCCCAAGGTTCGCGCTACGTCATTCGCATCGGTGGTGCCAACTACCTCATCTACGGTACATCGGCTTCCGCTCCTACTTTCTCGAGCGTCATCGGTCTGCTTAACGATGTCAGGATCAGCCAAGGTTTGCCCTCGTTGGGCTTCTTGAACCCTTTGATCTACACAAAGTGGTTGGGTACCCCTGCGTTGAACGATATCACTGAGGGAAGCAGTGTCGGTTGCAACACGACCGGTTTCCCAGCTAAGCAGGGTTGGGATGCTGTTAGCGGTGCGGGTACGCCTAACTTCTTGGAGATGGAGAAGCGTCTTTTCTAAGATCTAACGCCCACTCGGGATAAGTTACCTTTCATTTGACGATTAGAATCACTCTTTGCAATGATAAATGAACACTTTGGGAAGTCGATCAGTTGTAACTCCTCTGAGCAACGAGTGTTTTCGTGTTTGATCAAGACTCTTTGAGGTGATAGTTTGTTCCAGAAAGTCTGCGAAGTCAATTGCAGCTCTGTGCCATCCAGTATTGGATCGAGTATTGTAGCAAACCGATTGGGGACGACGACGATATCGAGGCGAAATTGACACCCAGCAAAAAGGGAATGCCCCGTACTGGGCTCGAACCAGTGACCTTCTGTTGTAAACGAAACTCAGATAATTCTGAGGCATGCTGTATTAGACAGATGCGATAATCCAACTACGCTAACGAGGCAGCTTTGCTTGCGGGCGACCTTATTGCATTAACATATTCTTATGATTTTAGTAGAGTCGATGTCGATGATGCTGTCTAATAACGCGACGTCGCCCGCAGATGAAACAAAGATACTTTGACGGGGCCCCGACGCAGTCGATGCCGGTCCCGTGGGTCATGAGGAGGGCGTCTCTTTGACAGAGATGAGCGTGGGCTGATGGACGATGAATGCTCGGCCAGCAATCGCTGTTGCGCCGCCGCCGCTGGGGGATGAAGATGACCTCTTCTTCTAATGATGTAGATGAGAGAAAAGCGATCTGTGCTCGTACTTGTTGTGTCTCTTTGCGACCAGCTCGACGTCATGCAGTGCAAAAGCAATCAGCACAGCTCACTTTCCCAATATAGCACTGCATAGCGCTCGAACGATGTGAAATGCAGAGCGATCGCCTAACTCTTTGGTCGAGGATATAAGCAGAGACGCTTTAGGAGAAAGGGACCCGCCCCCGCTCATCACGCCTTCCTGCATGCCCTTTTTGCTCTTTTGTCCTACTTAACAGCTCTGTACTGTGCTAGACTCTCTCGTTTCATCACTCTCACTAGCGCTACTGCAGGTATTTTAAGCTACCGACACGTTTTAAGCGTCTAGAACTGCAACGACAATTATGCTGCTACTCAAGAGCGGGACGCTAAGCTTGGCACTATTGGCGGTACTATTGACGTTGCTGACGCAGGCGTTGGCTACACCAGATTACGATACAAAGCACGATCATGAAGCGATGGTTCAGGTAAAGAACACCTGGAGCGGGCTCAAGAAGCGGACATTTGGAATGCTGGGTGGGATGGGTGGAATGGGTGGTGGAGGAAGCCTGTTGATGCAGCTCTTGGGTGGCGGTGGTGGTGGAGGAGGGTTGCCTGGCGTCGGTGGAGGTGGACTCGGCGGAGGCGGTCTGGGTGGCGGCGGAATGGGCAGGATGCCCGGTCTGGGTGGCCTTGGAGGACTAGGCGGCGGCGGTCTGCCTGGTCTTGGCGGAGGAGGCGGAGGAATGGGCGGCGGTATGCCTGGTCTAGGTGGTGCTGGTGGTGGTTTGGGCTCTCTCATGGGCGGCGGAGGTGCTGGTGCTGGCGCAGGTGGTGGTTTGGGATCTCGGTTAGGAGGCCTGGGCGGAGGCATGCCCGGTATCGGTGGAGCAGGAGGGGGAGGACTTGCTGGCGGGTCCAGCTCCTCGTCTTCAACTGGCGACACTCCAACAACTCCGAATACTGATACCAGCAGCACCTCGTCCGGCACGAACACTGGCGCCGCTGGGAGCGAAGCTTCATCTTCAACCTCTTCTACTAACGAAAGCAGCAATGGAGGTACGGCGACTTCATCCGAGACTCCCTTCAATTACGAAAGCAGTAGCAGGAGCACAAGCACAACTTCTACAAACGCCGACAACAGCAACAGCAGTACCTCTTCGAGCTCAGCCCCATTCAGTGATGATAGCAAGCTCGATGCCCCCATTGACAACACTCCCCCAGCGTCCGACACAGCTGCTTCGCGCTCGACTACCTCCTCTACCACTGTTCCAGACACAGGCAATGGCGGCGAAGGTTCGGCTTCGACTACTGCTTCAAACACGAGTGGCGGAAGCGGGACAGGCGAAAGCGATACTGTGAGCACGAAAAGTAAGAATGCAGAGTCAGGAAGCGAGATCAAAGCGGCTGCCGGAAAGGCAGGAGGAGAAGATTGCGAGAAACCCTCATCTACCTCGCCTTCTACTTCGACTGGCGAAGAGATTGGCAGCACAACGACGAATGGCAACACGGTCAATGACGAAAGTGCTCCAGCGCGTCGAAGAAGACGCAAGAGATCGCCATTGATGATGCCTATGGGTGGGATGGGTGGCATGGGAGGAGGCGGTGGAGGTGATATGGGAGGCTTAGCCAGCCTGATGGGTGGAATGGGAGGCGGTGGGATGGGAGGAATGGGTGGACTTGGCGGAATGGGTTCTTCTTCTTCCCCTTCGTCTTCTTCCTCTTCTTCTGCATCCCCAGGAGGCTGTCCTCCGCTGTACCTCATCTTCGCACGCGGCACTACCGAGATGCAGGGCACATTGGGTATCGTCGGCCGACCCCTCTGCAACGGTCTTCAGCAGCAAATCCCCGGAACCCTCTGCTACGATACCGTCTACACCTCTGACGCAGAATACATGGTCTCTCCCGGCGTTGGCGGCAACACTGCCTCCCAATATATGGCCGGTATCACGGCCAAGTGTCCCAACACGAAATTTGTTCTAGGAGGATACAGTAAAGGCGCAATGGTAGTACACAAGATTCGAGGCCGCAACGTAGTAGGCGCGGTAACGTTTGGAGATCCACTCAAGATGCAACCGGTCCCCACGACGAAGAATTGGAAGCTGTACTGTCACTTTGGTGACCCGGTTTGCGAGAATGGGATGAACCCAATGGCTCATATGACGTATGCTATGCAGGATATTGGAACCGCGGTTCAATTTCTGGTTGCTGCGTATAAGAGCAGTTGCACCGGTGAAGAGGGTGAGGCTGCACCAGCGAAGGGTACGGATGCAAAGTCGGGGTCGACTGAGACTAGTGGTGCAGCAGCAGGGACGACGACGGATTCGAGCGCTTCAACGACTCCTATTCCCGGCAGCACAAGTGCTGGAGGTGGGATGGGTGGAATGGGTGGATTAGGCTCGATGCTGGGCGGAGGTGGAGGTGGTGGAATGCCCGGTTTGGGCGGTATGATGGGAGGTGGTGGCGGAGGAATGCCAGATCTAGGTGGGCTTATGGGAGGAGGTGGTGGTGGTGGAGGCGGAGGAATGATGCCCGGCCTAGGCGGCATGCTCGGCGGTGGAGGCGGAGGTGGAATGCCAGGTTTAGGTGGTATGATGGGCGGTTTCATGAAGAAGCGCAAACGCAATACCCTCGACCACCTCCATCTGCATCGCCGTCAACGCCAACGCCATCGCTCATCACACAACTAGCAAAGTTTCCGACAAGGACAGTCACGACTCGGTCTCGATTCTGGTAGCATAAACGTATCGTAGAGTGCGCTGGATCGCACGTCGCACGTTTTGCTTTCTCGTAGTGCACGACTGTATGAGATCACAAGATGCCTTTGCAGACTTTGTTGAAGAAAGAGAAGATAGAAAGAGATGCATTGCAGAGCGAGATGTCATCGAGACGCAGTCAAGATGCAGGCAAAAGGGGAGAGAGAGTCATAGAAAACGAGCGACATAGTGAGTTGAAGAGGAGAGAGCATGTACAAGTGATGGGAAAAAAGAGGGAGAAGGAAAGATATAAAAGTCCGTAGTTGATCGAGTGTGGGCCGAACGAAAGCTGATCGAGAGCTTCGCACAGCAGGTTTGGCAATGTTCGCAGAAGTATGCAGTGCAAGAATATGTTCGTCGAGAGAATTGTACGCGTGTGCTATTGCAGCAGCGTTTCAATACGTAGCTTCGCAATCGATTGCCATTATCGAGATGAGAACCGAGTACAGTTCGTGAGAGGATGGCCATCACGCCTTGAGCACCTTGCATTGCTTGTTGTTCGAAGCCTGCTCCTTTTCGCCGAAACACCTAGAGGAGCACAGCAGCAGCAGCGACAACTGCGACACAAGCGAATGTCGTCGCACTTGTTGCACTAGCCATGAAATGAGCCGAGGTGAACAATGACAATGCACCACTTGAGCTTCCACCCATACCGGAACCCTGGTTCAACTGTCCACCGCTGCCGCCAGCATTCGAGCCGTTACCGTAGCCTGGAATGGTTGTAAGGATAGTACCGCGGGGAACTGTAGGTGCGGGAATAGGAGTCGACTGAGGAGGAGTGTAACCGCTGATGATTTGAACGCCGGTGTACGTTGTTGCTACGCCTGCACCTCCACCTGCTGCTGCTTGTGCGGAGACGAGGGAGATGAGGGAGGAGATGATGAGGGCTACGAGAGCCAGAGCGTATGTTGTTGATCGCATCGTCGTGTTTTGTCGATGTATGGTGTAGGTGATGGTGGTGGTGGTAGTGAGCAACTGACAGGGATCGCCAAGAAACAGAGAGAGCCGAGCTACAATGGATTTGAAACTTGAGAAATGTCGAAATGTGCTGCACTGCCAGCAGGAGAAGCGAAGCGGAGAGGGAAATTGCAGTATGTGTGTGTTTTGTGTCTGCCGATGCTGAGCTTTCAGAAGAGTGGAAAGCAACGCGCCTCCGCCGACGCTTTCCCTCTATTTCCCCTGAATCAAACAAAATTCCAAATGTCATGCGCAGATCGCGGCACAACAGAACGCGCCCAAATTTGTATTTCGCTGAGGCCAAGCAGCGGAGCACAGCAATTGACGTCAACTAAATTTTTTCAAGCCTATCTCTGCGCGATTATCCAGATCTGACATCCTGATTTTTTTCTTATTGTCGGACGAGAGAGACCTCTGCACGGTTCGACTTGGCTCGTGATCAGAAGCACAGAGAATGAATGCAAAATAGCGAAGAACACCGTCAGAAGAAAGCGACAAGTCTAGAAGTAAAGAAAAAAATCTGATCCACCTCGTCCTCTTCTTCTCTCCAATATCACATACCTTATCCCATGGCTCATCTGCGTCTGGCCACTGCCACTGCCAATTCTACTACACGCACACTTTTCGCACGCACTGCCACATCTTCGTCGCTGCGTTTCGTCCCCATCAGGACCAATACCAGTACTCCCGCAGCCTTTTCTTCAGCTCGAGTATCTGTACGAACTTTCACTACCACCTTTTCTCCCCACGCCAAATCACATAGACTCAACAAGATGCCTCCCAAGAAGCAAGTCGTTGTTGAGAAGATCCGCCTGGGTCGTCCCTCGAACAACCTCAAGATGGGTATCGTCGGTTTGCCCAACGTCGGTAAATCCTCCTTCTTCAACGTCGTAGCCAAGTGTGATTTGGGTAAATCCGCCAACTTTCCTTATGCTACCATCGAACCCGAAGAGGCACGAGTCCCCGTTCCCGATGACAGGTTTACCTGGTTGGCTCAGCAGTACAAGCCAAAATCCGAGATTCCCGCTTTCTTGACTTGCATTGATATCGCTGGTTTGACAGCGGGTGCGAGTACAGGTGCCGGTTTGGGAAATGCTTTCTTGAGCAATGTCAGGAGTGTCGATGGTATCTTCCAGGTCGTTAGGGCTTTCGATGATGCTGAAGTCATTCACGTCGAGGGTGACGTGAACCCCATCAGAGATATGGAGATCATCTCGACAGAATTGAGGTTGAAGGACATTGACTGGATCGAGAAGGCTTTGGATAACGCCAAGAAGAACGCAAGGAGTGCCGGTAACGTCAGTCTCGAGGACAAGAAGAGGAAGGAGGAAGTCGGTATCATTGAGAAGCTGCTCAAGCACGTCCAGGAGGACAACAAAGATATCCGAAAGGGTGACTGGAACAACAACGAGGTAAGTGTTCAACGACACAACGTCCTATCTCTGCTGCACATGCTGCGGCTGCGGCTGCAACAACTTCAAAGGATGATAAAGAGTGCGCAACTTGAGACACTCGATAAATTTAACCCAGCTCGTCGATGGCCCATCAAGCCAGCATGAGATAAATATGTTATATACTGATTCATTACCCGCATAGCAGCAGCAGCGGTAGCAGCAGCAGAGTTGATTCGCAGAGGCTTCGGTACTGTTTGACGAATATTTCAACTCACACCTTTCCCTCTTCCCTATCCCTCTCTGCTCTGACAAACGCGCAGGTCGAAGTGATCAACAACCTTCAACTTCTCACCGCCAAGCCCGTCATCTACCTTGTCAACCTCTCCGAGAAGGATTACGTCCGAAAGAAGAACAAGTGGCTCGCCAAGATCAAGGCCTGGATTGACGAGAACAACCCAGGTGACTTGCTCATCCCCTTCTCCGTCGCCCTCGAAGAACGTCTCCTTGCTCTCGGCTCACCCGAAGCCGAAGCCGCAGAACTCGCCACTCTTGGCGACAACATCACCGGCGCCCTCGGCAAGATCACCAAGGCAGGATACGACGGTTTGGATCTGGTCCGATACTTCACTGCCGGACCTGACGAGGTTAGGGCTTGGACTTTCAGGAAAGGGTTGAAGGCTCCCGAGGCGGCTGGTATCATCCACACTGATTTCCAGAAGAAGTTCGTCTGCGGTGAAGTCTTCAGCATCGACGACATCAAGGAGCATGGCAACGAGAACGGCGTCAAGGCAGCAGGTAAATACAAGCAGATCGGAAGGGAGTACAAGGTTCAGGATGGAGACATCTGCTATTGGAAGCACGGTTGATTGGGCTGTTCGTTGGGTTTTGTCGCTTTTCTGTGTGTCGGTCGTACTTTCTTTTTGCAACCTCATATTATCACATTGCAGCTTTACCACTGTGAGAACTGTGTCTGAAGTCGCAACGACCCTATAGTCTACCAATGAAGACGAATTTTCGGCATGATCACGGTCACGACACGCCCGGGAAAGATGCCTTCCGTCAGCGCTTCGAGCGACGTCTTAACGTCTTTGGTCAGCGCTGGCTAGACAATGCCAGGCGCGACGACTCCACTTTGCCGGACAAGTGGGTCGACTTTCTGGCTTCAGACAAGCCACTTCCGGATTGGTTCTGGACGACAGTTGCTGAGGTCATCTGTAGCGAGGTTGGCAGGGGAAGCTTCAAGGGCGAAGCAGGACGAGGCAGCCATACAACGCTCTTGAGGGTCTTTTCGTTGCCTATCAGAAGCAGAGACGGGGAGTGACACTGTCCCTTTGGCGCTGTCATCACCGAACCGGTCCTCTATCTCTTCTGGATGGCGGTGCAGGACGGTGTCTTTGTCACCGACATTTGCTTTGAACATCTCGCGCAGCTGGATCTGTCGGTGCTTCCAGCTCGACAGTCGAATTACGAGCTCAAGATGCGATCAGATGTGGCCGCGCAGCCCATCTTCCGCAAGTCTGTGTCTCAAGGCTCTCGAGACCACCAAGCCAGTAGCAGCATTGGCTGGAGCGAGAGCGATGTGGACAACCGCATCCGTTCTTTCAGGGAGGCTGCCGGAGTCCCCAATTTTCAGCTGTACAATTTCGCGTGCGAGATTGGATCAAGCAACAGCGCCAAGATGTCAAACTTGGCTCTATCGACCAGATAGTTGTCGATATAGACTCTGTGCCCAGGTGTATGCTCAAAAGCTTGCAACAGATCCGAAGGGGTGATGCTGGGATCGTTGAGAGCTTCTGCGCCAGTTCGGCGCATTGACTTGGTGGTGAAGGTTGGGAGTCCAGCTGCATCCCGCATACCTTCGGTTTGGCGGTCAACATCCAAGACACTCAAGGTGCTAGCGCTGTCAACGGAGTGAGTGCTATGAGCACCTGAGGTGAAGTTGACGAAGATGGGCTGATAAGCCACATCATCTCGCATTCGCAGCTCCACTACTTCCTGATCTGCCGGCAAAGATGCAAAGGATGCATTGGCGAGATCCTCGAGCGTCAAGCGACGCTCGAAGGCATGGTTTTGAATGGCCAGCCATGCAAGTAGCATGACTGGGTTTGCGATGGGCGGAGCGTTGAGATCGGACAAAAGCGGTACCGTCCGGCTGCAAGGAAGGAGAGGAGAGGAACAGTCAGCGTGTCATCTCGCGAAGAGTGGGCAAGATCGAAGCCACTCACTTCTTTTGGTGAACGATCTGAAGCCCTTCAAATTTCGGATCTTGAAGTCGCAAGTTAAAGTTGAGGGCCCTTGGTGCTTTGGACGGTGCAAGAGGAACTTGCAGTCCCTCCATTGAGCACAGTCCGAAGGACCATAGTATTGAGCGACAACGATCTCGCCAACTCGAGCAGCGGTGGCCATGAGCAAACCGAGAAGGCATGCCATCTGCAAACGCTCTCGGGCGCACTTCCATTTGCCCTGCATATACTTGCCGAATACATCCTCCCTGAGTAACTGAAGGTAATCCTCGAACGTAGCCACCTCTTTCTCCTGAGGAGGCACTACGTCCGGATGGCTGTAGATGAGGTCGCGGCAACGTTGATATAGGTCGTGGGCTACTGGGTGACGAGGACGCAGTAGATTGTGTGCAGAGAGCACCGCACCCAGTTGAATTCTGCACGTTTCGCTCGACTTCCGGGACCGATCGCAGATGACATGAACGACCGTGGCCCAGAAGGACTCAGGTAGTTCGAAGTCAGACGCAAGCAACTCTTCCAATTTGCCGGGCAGCGACGATGACGATCTCGTGGCTTGCATCTTCTCGAGCCATTGTTGACCGCAGTGACGGAAGATGGACTCGGACCTCTCCATGTATGCGGCCGTGCCAAGTGCAAATTGGCGCGGCAAACTGCTCTTCTCTCTTCTACTCATTCGAAGCAGGTGCCGAGATTGGCCGATTCCCATGCGTGCAAATCAGCGGGTGTGTCGCGAGATGCTGACGCCATGAAGTCACAGGCCCAGGTTGGGGAAACTTGACCTGTGACTTCATTCACAGAGCAGAGTCACTCACAGTCTAGCGCAATTGAGAAGGGCGGAATTTGACGTTCCAAGATTTTGATTTCGTGACACGAAAGAATGCAATAGCTGACAGGCTGGAAAAGATGCTAGAAAAAGGATGAGACGAGCGGCTTAAAGCTTGCCGGCCTCGATGCCGCGGGCGGAGAGCTTGGACTTGAGGATGCGAGCAACTTCGTCCAGGTATTCGAGGGTTGTGACGTAGTGTTCGCGCTTCATGGCCTTACCGTGGTAGATGAGAGCGAGATCCTTGGTCATCTTGCCGCCATTGATAGCGTCGAGGCAGGCCTCTTCGAGGGCGTTGGCGAAGAAGACCAAGTCATCGTTCTTGTCGAGCTTGCCACGGAAGGCAAGACCACGAGTCCAGGCGTAGATGGAAGCGACCGAGTTGGTCGAGGTCTCGTTGCCCTTTTGGTGCTCACGGTAGTGACGGGTGACGGTACCGTGGGCGGCTTCGGACTCCATGATCTCACCGTCAGGGGTGATTAGCTCCGAGGTCATCATACCGAGCGAACCGAAACCCTGGGCAACAATATCCGACTCAACGTCACCTAAGGTGTCAGAAATAGGCCGAAAAAGAGAATCGAAAAAATAAAAGAATAAAATCAAAAAAAAATCGCGAAAGTCAGTTTTCGCCGCCATCAATTATCGATACCATCAGGAGCATGGGGTTCATATAATTACCGTCGTAGTTCTTGCACGCCCAAACGAAGCCTCCATCGGACTTGATAGCTTGCGCAACTCTGTCATCGATGAGCTGGTGCTCGTACCAGGTGCCATTTGCTTCGAAATCCTTCTTGTAGGTCGACTCGTAGAGCTCCTGGAAGATATCCTTGAAACGGCCGTCGTATGCCTTGAGAATGGTGTTCTTTGTGGAAAGGTAGAGGGGCATCTTCTTCTCGATGGCGAGCTTGAACGAGGCATGTGCGAATCCGGTGATTGACTCTGTAGTATTATACATGGCCATTCCGACGCCTCCTCCTTGAGGGTAGTCGAAGATCTCCCATGTCTGAGGGGCGGATCCGTCCTCGGGTGTGAACTGCATGGTGAACTTGCCGGGCTTGTCGACGGCAAAGTTCTGGCAACGGTACTGGTCACCGAAAGCGTGACGGCCAATGATGATGGGCTTCTTCCAACCAGGGACGGGACGGGGAAGGTCCTCGAGGACAATGGGAGCACGGAAGACGGTACCGCCAAGAATGTTACGGATGGTACCGTTAGGGCTGAGCCACATCTTCTTGAGGCCGAACTCCTTGACACGAGCCTCATCGGGGGTGATAGTAGCGCACTTGACACCGACCTTGTACTTCTTGATAGCCTCAGCGGCGTCGATGGTGACCTGGTCATCGGTGGCATCACGGTGCTCAATGCCGAGATCGTAGTACTTGAGGTCAATGTCAAGGAAGGGAAGGATGAGGTCCTCGCGAATCTTGTGCCAGATGATACGGGTCATCTCGTCGCCGTCGAGCTCAACGACGGGGTTAGCGACCTTGATCTTGGCTGGAGGAGCCGAACCGCGTGGACGAACGATCGACATGGTATTGGAAGTGAGGGGCGGGATGGTGCAGATGTGTGAGAAGATGGCAAAGTCAGTGTCGGAAGCGAGATTGTGAGACAGCAGAGACAAGAAGCGAAAGTTTAGGTAGGGACAAGGTGATGAAGGAGGAGGAAAGATGGAGAAGCGATAAGAGGAAGCGGGGGAGGGGTGATCCAGGAACAGGGAACACCAAGTGGGGTCGCACGAGGAGCACCAAATGCATTGCCTTTTTGACCGGCAGAAATGCAGCAGGAAAGCGCGTCAGAATGCCCTGGAATAACCGGCCAGCCGGAGCTGCACACCCGGCTGGCTGGCTTCAGCCAACTTTTCTTCTAACATTTCTGGAAATCGGTCAAAAAGGCCAAAAATTGCGCCTTTTTCTTTTTCTTTTCGCTCGAGCCAGCGAGCCAAATTAGAGCTTTGCATGTTGCACGAAATAGCCATCGAACGGAGAGCATCGAGACAAGTGAAATACGTACCAAGAGCAGTCATTGTGGTAGAGAAAGAACGGGTGTTGGCACCGAACGAGAGCGATGAAGCTTGGTTGACGAGAGTGCTGGTGCGAGTAGCAGAAGCCAAAAGAGAGGCGTTCTGGAAGGTAGCTCGAGAGTTGGTGGTGCGAGAAGCGACTCGAGACGCAAGCGACGAGTAAGAGCGACGAGTTGAAGGAGACAGAAGAGCTCGAGTGGAAGCGGCGTTGGCACTAAAACGAGCTGCAGACATCTACTCGCGAGTACGCAGGTATGTATGTCAGAGGATGAGAATGTGATGGGGGGAGGTGGTGGTAGTGGTAGTGGTAGTAGTAGTAGATGGTGAAGGGAACGGTCAACGCGGGCGATATTTGATAGAGAGGATCAAATCGGAGAAACGCAGGGTGACACCGGAAACGAGTCGAGTGTGTGTGGGGGGTAAAGCGGCGAAAACGATTGGCCGGCGAGAGACCAGGGTGCAGAAGAAAGAAGAATTGAGCGAGCGGGCAAACGGAGGGATGAAGGCCGAAGCGATATGATTCGCAGATTCGGCAACGAGCCGCGAAGCGAAGCGCGGGGGATGTCAAATAAGATCACACCAGCGCGCACACCATCAGCAAGATGGCAACGGCGAGCGAGTAGGACAAAGAGGAAGTTTTGGGGGGAAAGTTGAGCCGCCACAAGCCAAAGGCATGTGTGTGTGTGTGCGTGCGAGGCCGGCAACGCCACGGAAAGAGCCATGCGCAAGAGCCCAGAGTTTAAACCAGACGGAAGAACCAGATCGCGTGTCCGGAGGTCGCGGCCATACCAACACCAACCAGTTAGAACAAATACCAAACAAACACCGCGGCCGATAGGAGCGAAAAAGAGAGTCAGAGAGAGAGAAAAAGCGAGAGGCGAGGTAGACAAGGCGATTGAAAAAATGAGAAAAGGTGTTAGAACGCCAGAAAATATTCCATCGAGCAAAAATGGAGTTTCAGTGGGACGTGCGGATATCAGCATGAAGTTGATCATGAAATGCACAAGTCGTACAAGTCGCATGGCATGAGCATCGACGAGCATCGGAACATGGTATGATGACGATCATGTCGTGGTTTATAGCGAGCAGAAACACCGATGCACCAAGGAGGGATGGAAAGAGAGAGAGAGAGCAGAAGCACAGGAAGTCAGTCACCGGTTGTGATCCTCGAAATACGCATGCCAACACGGTCGCGCCGGCGAAGGCATGTAGTGCAGTATGCTGACGAGAAAGAGCGACCGAGCCATGGACGCGCCGTTGCGTCTTGGCATGCGTCCGCGTCGAAGTGGTGTAAACATTTGAGATGGAGTTGTACGTACGGTGACGAAGAGGCCGAGTCGTGGCAGGACAAGCGGTGCACAAGGTTTGAGGTTTGGGCGGTTGGGTCAATTGCTTCGAGAGAGTCTGCGGTGAGTAAGATTCGTGCAGGTCGCTAAAGGATCAGCAGGAGGTCGAGATGATGATGGTGATGAAGGTGATGGTGATCCGTGATTCAAGAAGAGCTGGACGTTGTACACAAGAGATGGACATCAGACTCATATGTGGAGTGCGGCTCACTTCTTCTACAAATCTGCAAGTCAATCATCTGCATGAGATTGTGATTGACTCGAGCCGCAAGCTGCTGATTTGTGTGAAATGCATTCTTATCGCTGTGAAATCTCGCTGCAAGGTCAACACCGACGGTCATGAAGCGGTGGATTGACCGGTGCTTTACCCGCTTTTTCGAAAAAGAATTAAAGCTCACAACGGCCGAGTGAATAACAGTGAGCACGCACTGTTCGCGCAGATGCGGAGCAACTCTAGCTCGTCTGCTCACACTTGGACCCTTTCAATTGCCCTTCCTCGTCCTCATCACCGCCCTCTTTGCTGTCAACGACCAGCTCTTCCACTCAGCACTTCGTGACGTTCGCTCCATTCACCACAGCACTCGCTAGATACAGTACCGAAAGTGGAAGCCGCCAAGATGAACGTCAAGCCACACAAGCAGTCCATGTCGGAGCTCAAGCTGCGCCGACTTACAGAGCACAACCAGCGCTTGAAAGAGGACCTCGAGCGTCCTCGTATTCGTGTCTCGGAGGCCAGTCAAAGGTAAGCATTCAACCTTCAACTTCAGGAATCTTATGTTCTGCAGCGTCTACAGTGCAGTCTTGTATCACTCCTTCTGCCTTATATCCTTGTGTTCGGAAGGGCCGACGGCTGACTGTTCTTTCACTTTTGCATGCTTTTGTGCCCTCTTCTCGATGGTTTCAGCTTGATCAACTACTGCAAGAGCACCCGCGACTACCTCGTGCCATCCGTCTGGGGACCTGTCAGCAAGGGAGAAGACCCATACGCTCCCGCTGGTGGAGGATGCAACTGTGTTGCCATGTGATTGCCTTTTGCGTTTTCGTTCATCTCAAATCAATCCTTACACTCTCCAGCTGCAATCTGCTTCTCCGAGGCTCTACTCCTTTCGCTGCCTATCGGTG